>JADKLZ010018759.1:0-24927 GCA_021533235.1 Biomphalaria straminea | reverse complement strand
AACCTAACATTTAGGTAAGGAAGGAGAATCTAGACTTAATAATAAACTTAACATTTAGGTAAGGGAAGAGAATCTAGACTTAATAATAAATCTAACATTTAGGTAAGGGAGGAGAATCTAGACTTAATAATAAACCTAACATTTAGGTAATAATAATAATAATAATTTTATTTATAAAGCGCTGTTAACAAACAAAAATGTAGCCTCAAGGCGCTGTACAAACATTACAAACACAAACATGTACAATGACAAACTAATCTAAAAAAGTTCTAAACAAATAAGTCTTAATGTTCTTCTTAAAAGTGGTGTAGCAAGTTGTCTGTCTTAGATCAATGGGGAGTGAGTTCCAAACCTTTGGTCCGTGAACTGAAAAAGCCCGCTGACCGTAGCTTTTGAGGGAAAAACGTGGCACCACTAAAAGCGTTGAGTCCATTGAGCGTAGGGCTCTCTGGGGGACATATGGAGTAATTAGTTCGCTAAGGTACAAGGGCATCTCATTGTTGTATATACACTGATGACAAAGTGTGGCGACCTTGTAATCTATTCTTGCTTTCACAGGAAGCCAATGGAGCGTGCGCAAGAGCGTAGTAGCAGAATCTCGTCTTGTTTTTTTAAGAACTATTCGTGCGCCGTTGTTCTGAATACGTTGCAGCTTGGCTATTTTGTCATCAGGTATACCTGCTAGTACGGCGTTGCAATAGTCAAGGCGGGAGAGTATGAATGCCACAGCTAGCGTTTTTGTTGACTCCGTTGTTAGATATGGTCGGATCTGGCCTAATCTGCGCAGCGGCAGATAAAGACCCTTGCAGAGCTGTCTTATGTGTGGGTCGAAAGATAGTGTTGAATCAAAGAAAACTCCAAGATTCCGCACTACATGGACATAAGAAACCTGGCAGTTCATGATAAAAAGAGAATCTGTGCTCTCGAATTTAGAGACGTTGTTCCGAGTGCCAATCTTAATTATTTCTGTCTTGTCTTCATTCATCTTGAGCTTATTCTCAACCATCCAATCGCTCACCCTTGCAAGGGTACCACTGATTTTTTCTGCCAGATGCGACACCTCTGAGGGTACTGAGGAATCGTATAACTGTGAGTCATCGGCAAAAAAGTGGTATAAGATGCCTGTTGGCCGTATGACACCGCTGAGTGGATACGTATACATAGTGAACAGTACTGGGCCTAGAACTGATCCTTGGGGTACCCCGTACTTCAAGAGTAAGCTTGTTGATTCTGTCCCATTTACAACGACACTCTGGGTGCGTTCAGTCAGGTAGGATCCAAGCCACTTTAGGACGATTCCTGCTAAACCAAAAGTGGCAGAGAATCTGGCCATCATAATTTCATGGTCAAGCGTATCAAAAGCTGCGGACAAGTCCAGCATGGAAAGAATTGATATGTGGCCTATGTCGGAATTGTGAAGTAAGTCGTTTAGTACCCTGACCACTGCTGTCTCTGTGCTACGGCACTTCCTATATGCAGATTGAAATTCTTCCAAGAGACAGTACTGTTCAAGATGAGAAAGAATTTGCGCTAACACGATGCGCTCCAGAAGCTTTGACAGGAAGGGGAGATTTGATACCGGGCGATAGTTTTTTAGACATTCCGGGTCAAGACTGGATTTCTTCAATAAGGGCCTGACAAGTGCATGCTTAAATTGCTGTGGTACAATGCCTGAAGTCAGTGAAGAGTTTACAATGTTAGTAATTGTGGGTACAAGCTCATCTAAACATTCAAGGAGCAAAGAAGTTGGAATGGGATCAAGGTCACATGACTTATTTGGCATCTTTAAAATAGTACTTTTGACATAATCTTCAGATACACGCTGAAACTCGCAAAAAGGAGAATTTTGAAAGATTGGAGAGTGGTCAAGCTGTGTTGAGTGGGAGGGCATGTCATTTCTGATCTGCTCAATCTTGCCGATGAAGAATCTATTGAAGGAATCAGGGAGTTCAGATACTGGGATAGATGACGGCAAATGTTCGTTATTTGCTCTCCCTAACATTTCAGTGGTGATTCTAAATAGCTCCTTTGAAGAATCAGAAGTTTCGATTTTTTGTCGAATATGACTAGCTTTTGCATCTCTAATCATACGGTTCACCTTGTTTTTTTCTAGGATGTATATTTGTCGATGTATCGTCAGACCTGTCTTTTGAAATGTACGTTCGGCACGTCAGCGAATAAGTTTGGCAGTCTTTATGTCTTCCGTCATCCAGGGTGCAGATGGCCTAACTGAGACTGTACGAGTGACAAGAGGTGCATGGCTGTCCAGCAACTTTTTCAAGCAAGAATTGTAATCGCTCAGAACGTCTGTGTTGCTCTGTTGCAACAGCAAAGAGGTAAGGAAGGAGAATCTAGACTTAATAATAAATCTATCATTTAGGTAAGGGAAGAGAATCTAGGCTTAATAATAAACCTATCATTTAGGTAAGGGAGGAGAATCTAGACTTAATAATAAACTTAACATTTAGGTAAGGGAAGAGAATCTAGACTTAATAATAAACTTAACATTTATTTAAGGGAAGAGAATCTAGACTTAATAATAAACCTATCATTTAGGTAAGGGAGGAGAATCTAGACTTAATAATAAACCTAACATTTAGGTAAGGGAAGAGAATCTAGACTTAATAATAAACCTATCATTTAGGTAAGGGAGGAGAATCTAGACTTAATAATAAAGCTGTAGACACATATTAGCTTTTCTTATCTTATGTGAGAAAGTAGTAACATTTAAGAAGGGGAAAGGAAACTAGACTTACTTATAAACCTGTAAACCAGACAGAAAAATATTGTCCACAAAGTGAACCCTGTATGCCACTCATGCTCATCATTGACCATCACCAGACCAAGAAACAAGAAGATGATAATCTCGTTAGCAGAGCTGATAAGTAAAAAAAAAAATACACATTTATTATTAATTCACTAGCTAATTACAGCAACAACAAAATAATGCAGAATGAAACTTTAAAACTTAATAGTTTTTCAAAAAGATTTTAAGAGTTGTACCTGATGACCTTAGTGAAATATTTCAGAGTAGTGCGCGACTTGTCGCTGATGTTGTGGAAGGCATACTGCATCTGTACCAGCCCACAACCAATGATACTGGATAGAAACATTACAATAAAAAACAATTTTAGTAATGTTGTAAAGAAAGTAAATGTTTTTTAAAAGAAAGGGTTTAAATTTAGACCCTGCTATTGACAGTCAAATTGAAGTGGAGCATCCAAATACTTATTGACGTTAGAGACAGCCATTCTTACCTAATGATACCTGAGAACTCAAACAGCTCTGCCATAAGGAACCCTAAGTAAGCCATTGTGTAAATAATTAAAGGCTGGGCAACTGAAATGAACCAAAATGAATAGCATAATAATAGACAAAATAATTACTAGAATATATTGATTTTATCTGACTTATTTCCCTTTTCTTTGACAAACAAGATAAATCTCCATTTTTTTACTATGCCCACACTACTCATTTAGGACGTGCGAAGGCTGAGTGGAATAGCGTTTGGCTTCTGAACCGGAGGTCCCGGGTTTGAATCCTGGTGAAGACTAGGATTTTTATTTCGGGACCCTTGGGCGCCTGCGCCTCTGAGTCCACCCAGCTCTAAATGGGTACCTGACAATAGTTGGGGAAAAGTCAAGGCGGTTGGTCGTTGTGCTGGCCACATGACACCCCCATTAACCGTAGGCCACAGAAACAGATGACCTTTACATCATCTGCCCTATAGACCACAAGGTCTGAAAGGGAAACTTACACTACTCATTTAAAAACTGAAACACTACAAAATATAAAACATAAGCTTGAAAAGAAATTAGCCAGGAAAGTAAAATAAACCAAAATATCCTATGTTCACATCATGGCTGACTGGGAAGAGATGGGATGGCCAGGGACTCACACTAACACATTCTAACAAGAAACTGCATTTATCAGAAGGGAACTCAAAACATTGTCTATTATAGATCAGGAAGTTAACGAATTGATATAATCCTGCCAAAGTAATCTCTTAGCTTTAAGCTTTAAATTTAGTTTCCATGTACAACTTTGTAAGTGGTTGGTAGGGCTTGTAATCTCGGAGACCATAGGACTGAACAAGACATGAGAAGTGGTTATAAAACAAAAAAACACTGTCAAAGTAGAAATCAATAAATAATGATTGATGATGTTATAAGGGCAGACAGCACACAGGGGAGATCACCTTTAACATGCTGTGCATGCTTAGTCAGCAGTGCCGTGGCTATCCCTGCCACTACACCAATCAGAAGTCCACCCAGACAAACAACAAAAAATTTCACCAGACCTAAAAATATCTGAAACAAACATGGAAATCGATTAAAAATACAAATAAATTAATGCCTTTTATATTTAAAAAAATACACACTAAAGCACTGTCTTCAAGTCCGGAGATTAAAGATGAGTGCTGTGTTTCACCTGACCACGCAAACCCAGTTGTGACCTGCATATTTTGCCACACTTGATGCAGACAAAGCCTTGTCCAGAAATATTTTTTTCTGTGCCAGCCTTCAACAAGGACTTTTCTTTGGGTACCCCAGAAACAAAATACAGTAAAAGTACATAGACATCTGAGTTGACATTGTTTATATATACAAATAAGAATGTTAAGATTTTTTGGTTTAGTAAAATTTTCTGTTAGTTATTCACTTTCAGCAGTTATTGACTTATTGCTGTGTAAATATATTACAAAGACTGTATGTCAACAAAGTTTGCTTCACCCTAGAGTCCTTTCTGTAAAATAGTTCTTCAGATTTTTTCAGAGCTTTATTATATTGTTATGGCACAATTAGGAATAAGTTACTTTTTTTGAAAAATAGGGGACATTTTGACAAAGAAAATGATATGACTAGTAAAACAATACAAGAGCAAAATATCAGCCGATGTAAACAGACTCCGATGTAAACAGACTACTTGCAGGAGGCCTTAGAGACAGGAAGCTTGTTATGAACGTGGAGAGTTAGCTGACGTTCAACAGTTCCATTCATAGCTATTAAACTTCTTGTTCAGAATCAGCATCGAATAACTTAAATTGATTGTTCGGCCTTTCACCTGTGTTATTGGATTCCGTTGAGTGTTACCTCTGTTTGCTTATTTACACTAGACTTTGCGGAAGCGCCTAACAATATATATATATGTTGAAACACAGACATGAATTAACTACTAACTAAAAACTAAACAACAACAGTTTATTATCTGAATGTTTAGCTACTGACATGCCATCCAGTGATTTCATCCATATTGTTGTAAGCTTGAAAGACTTTGTACAAGACCACAGTGACTCCATCTGTTGTCAAGGAAACAGCAAGCAATCACTTAGTGGGTAATAACCAAGTAAATACCAAACTATTTTCCCAAGCAAAACATAAAATGTCAACACTTAAAGATAAAATAAAAACTGTGTGAACCAATGTTGAGCTTGGATATGAAATGTTCATGAATATGTTTATGGATTTTATTTTATCACAAAAAAAAAAAACTTTCTCTTTATTCTTTGTTAAGTAATGAAAGGTTAGGATTTATTGATTTCTGAAGAAGTAAGGTGAAGACAGCCAATGTGAGCTACTGGCCATTCTTCAGCTATAAATGTTTTAGAGATGATATCAATAAGTTACAATTGATTCACAAAAGGTAAAGAGAAGAGAGCTAATGGAGATGGAAATAGATATTAGAAATATTTCATATATATTATAACATATACAATTTATTATTATTATTTTACATTTGGCCATTTCTTTAGAAAAGATTGATTAAATGACTCTTAAATCATCATTTACTCTGAGGTAAAAAATTTGGATTTAGCTTGAGCTGTGTTTTCAGTTTCTTGAGTGCCTAAATGCAGAACAGAAATCTGTCAGGGGTACCCCTCTAAAGTCCTATCATAGCACGGAGACCAGATACATGGAATACAAAATAAGATATTTCAAACATAACCCCAAACAAATAAAACTAAAAAAAAAATATTCCAAAATGCTTTAAAAGAAGACTTTATATGATTTATAAGAAACAAAAAAAGAAATGTGAATGAACTAGAATTCTGAATCACAACAATCAGTTATGGATCAAAATGAAAAGTTAAGCCATAATTTCTATTTGTAAATGGGAAATGAATCAAAATCTGTTTTGCATTAACAAGTTCCTAATTAAAAAACTAAATTGTTATGTCTGTGTGTGTGAGCAGTTCATGGAAAAGGTAGATAGTATAACTTACCATTAAGTAAAGACTCTCCAAACACAAGAAAATACAAAACTTGGTTGACACCTATTTCATTAAATACTGCCAAAACCTTTGTGGGGAGGAGGGTTGGGATTCAGAAAGAAAAAGATATTTACATTTACAAAGTTAAAAAAAAAAAGTATTTAACTTCCTTAACTTCTTCAAGCTGGGACCTATTGCAAGACAAACTCAGGGTGAATTATATCCATAATTAACTTAATGATGTCTCATTGCTAACATAATAAGATTTTTGCCAACTCACAGCCACTGGATCTACTGCAACGATGAGCGATGAAAACACCATCACCTGCAGAAAGCTCAGATTTTTTATTTCCCCCATGGCTCCAGACATTGCCAAGCCATACAGCGTACCACCTAGTTAGACAGACAATGTTTTTATTTAAAGGCATCTGTTCAATGCTACATTTTCTCAGCTGTTGATTTGCAGACAATAAGCTTTTCTTTATTGTGCTCTGAGTCCAAAACACACATGGGTGGTTTTAAATGGTTGAACTGGCCAAATAAAAGATTGAGCTACTAGGATTGAAATCACAAAAAAAAATAAAAAATGTTACACTTTTCTTTAATTAAGTGTAACCCATCAATTTCAACTTTCAGTAATTATTTTCTTTTAATCAAAAAAAAATATCTTTGAGTATGTATATTAATATAAAAACTAAAAATGGCCAAATAAAAAATTTAGCTACTAAAGTTAAATTCCTTAAAAGAAAAAAAAAAAAATTCACTTTTCTTTAATGATTTATTACCCATTGATTTCAACTTTGTCTCAGTAATTATTTTCTGTATCTCAAAAAAAAAAAAAAAAATTTTCTTTGAACATGTGCTATTAATAAAAAAAAAACAACAACACAATATCATGTTTCAAAATAGGCTTCAAATTATTATTATTATTATGTAAACACTTTTTAAATGTATATTAAACAAGTATGATAATAATAATTGAATTTAAATAGCGCCATTAGCAAACAACTCAAGGCATTTTGAGAATGTAGCTAATATAAGACATATTAAATTTTAAACAGGGTATGGGAAGTTAACAAGAATGCAGGTGCAGCACACTGCATAGGCCAAATGTAATTTCATTACGAAAAATGTTTTTACTAAAGATGTAAGGTCAAAACTCAACAAAGATGTTAAAATCCTAAATAGGAAAAAAATTTTATTACAGTTGTTCTTACTTTTATACTATGCAAATAATTTATCAGAAGTGATAAAAAAAAAAAAACTGAAAATTCTCCCTTTTAGTTCCTGAATACCAAAATTCATAAGCTTGAAAATACTTTGTAAATAGTCTACTTAAAAAAAGACATGGAATAATGAATTAATAAGTGTTTGTTGTTCAATTGTTTCAAAATGAAATTTTCCTACTTTTTAAATATAATCACAAAATTAACATTAAAAATGAAAAAAAAAAATTAGAAAAAGAAACAAGAAACTAAAAAGATGATAAAAAGAATCTGCCAAACAACACAAATGAGTAGGTCAGTCATCAAACGTAAACTTA
Organism: Biomphalaria straminea; assembly: GCA_021533235.1. Lineage (NCBI taxonomy): Eukaryota > Metazoa > Mollusca > Gastropoda > Planorbidae > Biomphalaria > Biomphalaria straminea. The sequence goes on along the minus strand of JADKLZ010018759.1, from coordinate 17,173 downwards.
TGGAGCTTTTAGCATGTTCACAAAAGAAAACGTTTTGGAAAATCATTTTACTTGAAGCCATTAGCCAAAGTTCTAAAAAAAAAAAGTTTTAAAAAGAAAAACTCAAAGAAGTAGATAGATACCTTCTAGGTTTTGCCTATCAAAATGGAAGAGAAAATGTCACTTTCATACAAATAAAACAACTTGAAACAAGTTCAAACATGTGCAGAAATACAAGTCCAGTTATTTATTTCAAAAAAAAAAAAAGCTTCTAGTAATGAATTATAATTATAATTGTAAAATAAGTTAGATTTAAGTGGCCATACAAGTGCATACCAATGAGCTACTTATCAGGTGGATAAACAGAACCTAACTCTGACTTTGGTTGGAAATGGTACATTCCTGATTTAATACTTAATAAGTCTGGGATGATATCTGGTTCAAAGAGGTGGGGGGGGGGGGGAATGGCCTCAGATGGAAAAGTACTGTTGCTCCACTGGGAGTCAAAAGGATTAACAACAACAACACAATAATGGTTAGTGTGATTAAACATTTGCCCTTAACACTTAAACACAATTGGTTGCTAATGCTGTCAAACATAAAGATCAAAATGGAGCAGAATATGTTGAATTTCATTTATTTCTTTATTATCACCAAAGGTCATATTTTGTCTGCCAAAGATCCGACTCCATTCGTTGCTGTTTTAGGGTCCTGGGTTCGAATCTCAGTGAAGATTGGGATTTTGGATGTCAGGATTTTTAAGGGTGCCTTTGAGCCCACCCAACTCTAATGGATACCTGATTTTAGTTGAGGAAAGTAAAGGTGGTTGGTCATTGTGCTGGCTCTGTATAGGTTATATTATTTTTGAAAGAGGAACTTTACTTGGCTTTATATAACTGCTACACAAGTCATGTCATACATAGAGTGAAGCTAAGCAGGCAGACACAGAGTACATAGTTCCAAACTACTTACCCAGCATGAGGCATGCAAGTACAGTACCCTGTGATGATATGATACAGAATGGCATGACATGAACCATTCAAAAAAAAAATAATAATAATAATAATAATAAAAGCAGCTAAGCCTATTCTCAATATTTTATCTTGACTCATTGAAAAAAACAAATATGTCATTAACATAGCTGTCCACCCAGATTAACTCTTTCTCTCCTAAGTGATGATACCAACGTTGATTCCACCAGAATGTGGTAAATAATTACGGAGAGAAAGAGTTAACAGAAAGCTGTAATAAATATGCAACCATCCTGTTGCACTTGCCTTGGCTTATTAAAAAACAACACAGAAATCACTTTGTGAAGTTTTCTTTGCAAAATTAACATATAATTAGTGGTGAGCAAAATAAATTAATAATAATTTCTTTTCAGAGTATTTACAAACATTGTTTTTAAACACATGGTAGCTAGAGGATTTGTTTGTTTAAGTCTCTTTAGTCCAAACGTGAAGCTCTGCTCTCATACTTATATCAATGTCTCATGACCCAATGGGAGATAAATATTTTAATCTAGGGTAAATATTTCTATTTCAGAAAAGCAACAAAGCCGCATATAGATTAAATGTAAGAAGCCACTAAAATATTTGACCTAAGTATAATGCTTAACTGGAAGCAAAAAAATCATTCCTCTTACCAGTACAGCAAAGAGTAAAATACTTCCAATATTTTCTGAGAATGTTCTGTCATGAAGACTGAAGGCAGCCTCAAGAATAATTCTGAGGACACAAAGTCGTTTAAAATTAAGTTAAAGCTATATACGGTGTAATGGAAAAAAGGTTAAATTAGTCTGAATATAAAAAGCCAGATATATTATTATTCATCTAAGAAGAGGTGCCAAGTTCGAATCATGTGAATTATTTATTTTGGGTTCTTTAGGGCGCTTCTGAGTCCACCCAGCTCTGATGGGTACCAGACATTAGTTGGGGAAAAGTCGGTTGTTGTGCTGGCTACATGACACCCTCGTTAACCATGGGCCACAGAAACAGACAACCTTTACAATATCTGCCCTATATATCGCAAGGAATGAAAGGGGAAAAAGCATTATAGCCTACAAGACATATCTTGTAGACTGTTCCAATAGATCTGGTGGTACCAGAATAAAGTCCTTTTTTTAACAATAATTCTTCTGTCAACACGACTTTTTTTTTTTATCAAACTATGGAGTTACATTTTTAGACTATAATAAATCAAACAGAAAGACAGGATAAAGAAAATTTTAAAAAAATCTATAGAATAAACATTTATGTATGTAGTTTTTTTTTTTAATATAGTTTATTCACTATAATGCACCACAAATGCACTACATTCAAAACACTTACGGGGGAAGTAGAAAGATAAAAAACTCATGTGGCTTGAAAAATGTGGGTAAACTTGTAGACAGACCTGAGAAGCTGTCAAAAGAGAAAATAAAAAGACTGTACAGAATCATTGTGGATAAATCAAGGTAAATGAATTTAAAAAAAAAAAAAAAAAACAGAAAATTTTAATACTTAAAAAAAAACAACTATAAAGCTTATATAAAGAATAGTAGTATCAATTAGTTGCTCGGATCAGTCAAGTTATCAAATTTGTAATAGACTAAAAATAAAAAAGCATTTATAAAAAAATTTTGAAAATGGGGAATGACCTGAATTCAAATTCAGGGCTCAAGCCTTCTCAAGCTTCTCAAACCAACATGACAAACACTCTGTTATTGGAGAGCCTATGAACATGGAAGATTATATGTTATCTATTGTTTCTATAGTCTTGTCCTATTTTTCATGTTGTGTTTAGTAAGACTCAGATGACGGCCTATAAAGGGGACTAATTCAGCTTATACCACCACTTCAGTAAAGTACTATTTCTTTCCCCTTGTTTGAGATATCAAACAAAATAATTAACTACCAATAGTTAATTAGCTAATTGGTTAGTTTTATTTTTATTAATTCTTGTGTTGTCAGGTAAAAGAAATACATGTTCAAAATTTCAGCTTGATCTGAGATTGGGTGTGGGAAAAATAACGTGAACAAACTTTTGACAAGACATAGTGAGCTCTTTAGTTTAAATGCATCTCATAGCACATGTACAAAGATTCATAAACATAATCCTTGCATCATTTGCCTTTGATGTTTATTTCTTCAAACATTTCCATCTAATGAGCAAGGAAAGAAGTAAACAAAGATATTCTGTTCTTTCAACAAAAAAAAAGTTTTTGTCACATGTGTTCAACATATCAGCATGAAATCATTATTATATTCTAAAATGTATTTATAATTTGTCAGACAAAAAAGTTTGCATTGAAGTCATGATCTAGAACATTAATACATTTGAAAAATTACCCTTTGCAACTTTGATACTAACTTGACCCAAATAATAACTGGTATGTATTTCTTCATAAATATATTATAGGGAATTACTTTCAACAGAATAGATTGCTAGATTGCTGAATCAGTCAGGAAAATGATAGACTTACAATTTAAATATTTGCTTGAATGATTAGACAAATATATTTAGGACATTTTTAGCTTTTAAATTATTTAAGAAAAATCTGCAAATTAAAAATGTAAGCTCTTGCCAAATTAAAATATATACAATATTTTCAAAAAAAAAAGTCTTTAGAAGAATAAAAAAAAAAAAATTGGTTTGCATCTGTTTCCATGATACTTGTTTGTACCCGGCCATTTAATTGAATGTAAACCTATTTTTTTTTTAAGAGTCTGTGCTTTTGATGTAACCATTATCCAGTATGTATTAGCTCAACAGATTCAGAGGAAGTTGTTGATGGGATAAATGAAGTGGTGAAAGTTTAAATTATTTCAGTACAAGTGAAAAACAAATGACAGACATTTTTTTGAAAGTGTGTTTTGTTTCAAGTGTTCAAGACATTATTTTGTTTTTGTTTCTACAGACATCTACTTAGAAGTTTTCATCCGTGTAGATTTTGTCAATAACACTTGTATTCATTTTTTGTTTAAAAATCTATTTAAATAATCTTAAAGTTTGGCACTTAAATGATTAATACACCTACAAGTTTAGTTGGACTTACTGTTTGAAGCTACATCTCCCCTTTTCCACATGTCCCTTAACTTTTTTCAATTTAAGAGTAGGCTGAGTACCCCAGAGAAGCACTCATCATGCTTCTACTGCAGAAGTACCAAAAATTATATATACATATATATTTAGGTTCTAGAAGAAAAAACTTACTGTATTACAGCACCAAACAAGGTACCCAAAACAATCAAAATACTGTAGAAAAATAAAATTAGTAATTTTTTTGTGTTAGTTTTTCTTCGAATGTTTAGATTAAAGGCAAAAAAATAAATAGTTGATCAAAGTAGCTTTGAAAATGATTTTTAAGATTTTTTTTCACCTGTTTAGTTGAAAAAAAAGTTTCTAAACTCAGTAGTTAGAAAACAATTAAATGAAATGCAAGCAAAAATATAAAATACTTTATTTAAAAAAACAACAACAAAGTTTATGTTAGGGAAAGGAGTCCACACTTACAAAAATATTTCCTTATAATGTAGAAGCTATTTTCTTTTGTAACATGAACAAAACTATTAATGACCAATAATTAATTCACTAATAGGGTTTATTTTTGTATTGATTCATGAATTGTACACACCAATGAATATGAAATAATAAAAAAAGTTTCAACTTGATCCGATCAATGGGTGAGGGAAAAATAATGTGTTTAAAAGCACATTTTAGCAGACAGACACTGACTTGATATACAATCCATCATATTCCTGCTCTCTACCAGATCACCCATGAAGATGTCCGCCATAAAAAAAAAAACTTTTTTCTTTACTATTGGCCTACTCATCTTCTCTAACAACTGTTTCCACCCAAGCTCTACAGTAAGGCTTAGAACAGGGGTGGGCAACCTTTTTCCATCGAGGGCCGGATTAGAAAATTTTTGACAGGGGGGGGGCAGCATGTATGTATATGAAATATGTAATTACATATCAGAAAAATATGCCAGCTGTGTATAATATCTTTTAATTCACATTTATATAGTGTTATACATTTACAATTAATTTTTTTACACTTCTTCCTGATTGAGGAATTACAACAAGAGCCATTTCTGAAACTAATTTTACAAAAAAAATATTTTTATTTTGCCTTTGTCTTTTTACAACACAACATTTCACCACTAATGTAAGTTGTTCTTAATGTGAAGTATTTAACTCGTGCATAATGTTCCTGAACTGTGTAACTAGCTTACTAGTTGTTCTCCTTGTGACTGATTTCAAATTACAGGCTCTCAGAAATGACCTGTGATTACACTTCTTTATTTTCAAACAAAAAAAAAAGGTTCTTAACATAACAATATTGTGAAAGTTTGGCAGCAAAGTTTTTTAAAGATTGGAAATACAGCTTCTGGCACACTAAAAAAAATTCCTGCAGAAAAACTGACTGGAGTTTCTCTTTTAGGTCTTAATTTGCTTGAAGGCATGTCACCTACAGCTAAGAGTATTGAAAACTGGCTACAAACTCTTGACGTCTTAACTCTTTCTCTCTGCAATTATTTAACACATTCTGATGAAATCAACCTTGGTATCGTCAGTTAAGAAAAGAGTTAAAATTTGCTTTCAAATTCACAATCAAGGAATCCAAATAAGTTTTGTACTTTTCAATCATTTCACTTTTCACCTTTCAACAAAGGAAAATGACATAACAAGTTTTTAATTGCTTGACTGGAGAAATGGGATAACCCTAACCCTAACCTTGATTGAAAAGATTCAACAAGCAAATATATTTCATGGGGAAACAACCCACCGCAATAATTCCAATGTAAAAAGTGAAGTCTGTCTTACATTCTTCATTAGAAATATTAGTCATAGTCAATGTCTTTCAAGGAATATAATTTCTTCTTTGAGATACCATATTCAATACAGTGGGCCTGCGGACACTATTGAACATCGGAATGTTTCCAAATCTTTATGTACTTCTAGAAACAACTTGTGGTTAAGTGTCTTAGCTCTGATAGGTTTGATAACTGATACAATTTGGCCAATAATATGTTGAATATCCAATGCAGCTTTGTGAAAAATGATTTTATGATTGGGATGTTGTTAAATTTTTCTCATGCAAAGCATGAGGTCCATCAGTTGTTACACATGCCATCTTGTTCCAAGCCAACTCAACACTTTCAACACAATTGAATACTGGCTGGAGTTTGTGTCTTTGACTGAATGTTTTGAAATATTGCCAATAAGAACAATATTTGTTTACTTTAAACTTTTTAGAATGACATCTTCCTCATAAATGATAAGAATCAAAACTTTCTAAAATTAATATAGATATTTCAAATAATTTTTTATTTTATTTATTCATGTTTAAATATATTGGCAATTTTAATATGTATAACCTGTGGGCACAACTGATTTTTTTAGGTGTTTGTGGGCTGCAAGTGGCCTGTGGTTCGTAATTTGCCCACCCCTGGCATAGAATGATGAGGTTCAAAATGTACAGAATCAAATAACTATTTTTAAAAAATGTTAAATACACCATTTTGCATAAAACAAACCTTCAATTTTTTTAAATAGAATATATAGATAAAGTACAGAATAAAAATGGATACTTGCCATGATTCTGGAATATGACTTGATAAAAAATTTGCATGGTGATACCCTGAAATAAATGACAATTAAACTATTAGAAAAAAATATTATTTTATATTTGTCTGAGGGGAAAAAACATGAGATGAAAAGAATATATATATAAAAAAACATGCATTGTTTTCCTGATGATATCAACATAAATATAAATAAATAAATTAATACTGTTCTGTAGGTAAACAATCTGATATTAGAAATTCTCAGTTGAATCATAAACACCTGGTTTATTATATAAAAAGATGTTTGTCTAATCCACTAACATGTGTGCAGTTTCTTTTCTTATTCAAATCATATCTGTGAAGAACCACACCCCAATTACTGAAATTAACCTTTTAGTCAAAGAACTTTTTCAACTAAAAAAAAAAATACCCTAGCCAAAATGTATCAATTCCCAGATACAACCTCTGGCACTAATCTTATATATATATATATATATATGTTCCTGCTGACAAATAGGAAAGCAGGAACAAAAATTTTAATTAAATGATGTTTTTTAAAATAAGAATGAAAATAAGATTTCACTAGAAACAATTTGATCCTTAAGCTACTATTATACTCTTAACCTAACCCTAACCCCCAATTCAACTTATCAATATCTTCTAGACTACTCTCCATTAAAGACAAGTTATAAGCTAGCAACCTATAATCAGGGCTGGCCTTAGGCATAGACATCAAGGCAGCTGCCTAGAGCCTCGCACAGGACTGAAAACATTTTTGTTTTAGAGAAGAAACAGCGAAACTTGTTTCCAATGTTATTGGGTACACTAGATTTTAAATAAATCTCATAATTTTATTTTTTGGTTTACTATTTCATTTGGGGACAGCAACTCCACTTTGCCTCTAGAGGGCCTCCAATTATCTAATTCCGGCCTTGCTATAATTACTACACAATACTTATGAATAGTGATATAAACTAGACATCTGATCTCAGATATGAGTACCATATTTTGCTCTGAGAATAACTCAAATGCTCTAGCACATATAAATTTAAAATACTTAGAAACAAAATTTTTTACACATGCAAACCTAGTTTTCTATTTTAGTATTTAAAAGAGATACCAACCTACTTTACTGAGGGCTGCTAACAAAACAACAATGGTGAAGATCAATGGGTCTCTGACTTCATCGTAGGCAATTGCAGCAACATGAAGGCCCCCATGGTGAGAACCAGAGCGGGTATGGTTGCCATGAGAATGTATTCCAGAGTTTGATGAGTTGTTATGTGTAAGATTTGTGTATCCTCCAAGAGATAAAGAAGTATTCCTTTCACATTGCACTGAAGATAGATCTATCAACATCAATATCACCACAACAGGAGCAAATGTACCTAAGTGTCTAAGAATTATCCTTGATCCTCCATTAGTCTTAAAAATACTTGGTAGATGCATGTTTGTTTGATCAGATCCAACTAGAATCTAGACCTAGATCTTGTTCTAGAGCCTATATTTCAATTCCTTTTTTGAAACAGAAGGTAAAACATTATTTCTCTAGCAATAACACTGAAAATAAAAAAAAGGTGTGGTGTATTAAAACCTTTTTTTTTTTTAAATTAGCACAACATGAACATGTCAACAAGTTGCTGTGTATTATATATATAATATATATTACATGTAGGGTAGCCTTCACCTGGATTTCTGGATCTAGATTATTGACATTTGTGTCCTCTTCTGCTAAAAATTAACATTACAACTGACCCAACATCACACATGTCAGTGAGCTAGATCTAGATCTAATATAATAATAATAATAATATCAGTAATATATTACTATTAGTAATATCTAAAATTTGATCTAGAAACTAGTCTAGATATCTAGACTACTAATCAGTCTAATCTAGATTCTAGATGACACAAGTCATAACTTAATTTAATTTTAATAAAAGGTCAATTTAATAATAATAATATACAATATAGATCTAGATTATTATAATATTTATAGACTTTATCTAGATTCTAATACTAAAGTTTATTCTAAGAATGATTATAATAGACTAATAGAGATAGATTCTACTCTAGACACTCTGCTCTGAGTAACTGTAGTTATAATTTACTTACTAACTTATTAAATTAATAATTAATATATTTAATATTATTATTATTTAATTATGCTTAAACTTAAATATCTTATGATTCTTATCTTATTAGGTTACTTCAAAAATTGAAAAAAGAAGAATTCTTATCTTATTAGGTTACTTCAAAAAAGAAGATATTAAGTCCTACGCGTCAATCTATTATTCTAAATAAGAATCTAAGATATTACCAGAGGTGGTGGATGAACACCATAGTCATAGCATGTTTTATGTTACTGTTTACTAGAATCTAGCGTTAGACTCTGCCAGTCATAGTCATAGTCTAGTAACTGGAAATTTAATAACAAGCTCAACTAACTTCCGGATGCTTATTTAGTATGGTTCGCTTCTTTAACACAGATCAAGTCTATTAAAAAATTGAGTGCAGATAAGACATCTTTAATATTCTTAGAGACCACACAGTAACACATCACGTAGAAGACTACACTACTTTGTGCCAATGGTTAGGCAGTCCATTAAAAAGAAAAAGAAAAGACAAATTTAGATCTACTGCAACTCCTTGGAATATAGATCTAGTCTAGTACAAAGCTTAGATTCTACGTTTATAAATTATAATTTGAAATGCACATTTTTGAAAATGACACACAAAAATCATTTTTAATTTGTGTTAGCGAGAGTGAGAGAAAAAAAATCGCCTGACAGCCTTTAACTGGAACGGTAAGAGGATTATGTATAAAAGCAGGGTCGGATGAAGATCCTGGCGCACGAGCGCATGCAATCTGTTTCCGAACGTGTTTACATTTCTGAATTTCAATATGATGTCATGAAGGAACTTCAACCCACGAGTTTGTTAATATTGTGATAGAGACCTCCTATAAACCTTATTTTATAAAGAACTTTCCTCCTTTTCACACCTACACGGCAAGTTTCTGGATCCGCCCTTGATATTTAAACATAAAATAAAATAACAAAAATTAAGGAGTAAACCTACATTAAAAACATTACAGTGCATCGCAATTAAGCCATAATGTATATGCTCAATCATGTCTCATCATAGTTGCCCTTATGATTCCCACGGTTTATTTTAATTTTGATATATAGTTCGTCCATCGTGGTTCGATGATGACCACTTTGTCATCCAGGGGGCTGAAGGCTTTGCACTGGAGTTTTATGCCTCCTCATGCGGCTGGTGAGACCTATGTGAGCACGGAATGTTCGGCTGCACACTGGGCAGGTTAATCTAGCCGCGGGCACTTTACTTTGCCTCAACGTGGCACCCTCGTGGAAACGGCTACCAGAGGAAGTGGCTAGGCTAAAAAGTAACAAACATGACTCCCGTGGGGGTGCCCATACAGGGCCGGTCCTAGCCATTGCGGGGCCCTATGCGAAACTGATTGCGCGGGGCCTAGTTTGTATAGGAATAAGGACAATAAGTGAAAATTAGGATTTTGTAATTGCGATCTGTACTTTACGAACCTTGCTTGTAACCAATGGCATATAAAAGTAAAGTGACTATAAAAGTAAATAAAATATTGGAACTTCCGATTAAGGTAAAAATTAGCCCAATTATAACATTTTATTACATGAAAGCTGAAAATGCCTTTTTTCTTTTGACGCTCGTAGGATTGGCGTTTTCCGCAATGAATGACACCCCCAAATGACAATTTTGCCTATTTTACTGGAGATTTTAAAGAGTTTCAAGAGATTTTAATGAATTCAGGAGATATTCCAGGAATTTTTCTTATATATTTTGAAATTTAATACTTACACCTTGAATTAGCGCGGGGCCTATGAAAGCGCGGGGCCCACTGCGATCGCATAGGCTGCAGTGGCCTAAGACCGGCCCTGTGCCCATAACCGTACGAGAATCTGCCCCTTGCACGGTTAGCGGGGTTGAAAGAAAGCTCCCACAACACTGTCACGAATCCATGCGCCGTTCTTCAGGGGAGCGTTACAATAATGGCGTATCCTGCACGGTTAGCGTGGTATAACGAAGTAAAATGGCGGCGGCCCCCGTATTACCTGTATGGCCTTCGGCCATGATTTCTATTCCATGCGTCCGGAGTGCCAGTGGTATCGGAAACAGCAATGTCCTATAGGCATTGACTTGGGTCACTTCCAGACAGAACTGTGGTCAGAAAGGTGTTTTTTTTTTTTTTTTTTTTTTTTTTACTGTTTGATATATTTTCGTTCGGACGGATTCAGATAGTTTGTTTTTTTTCAAACTTAGAGCTCGAAGAGCCTTCGGCTCAGCTCTTAGACTATTCAGCGGTTATTCCAGCTGGAGTTTAGAGTTATTGGCCTTGCTTTTCTTTTCTGGCGTTTTTCTTCTGCCAGCATTGTTCTTTTTTTTTCTCGGCAACATGTGCGCCAGTCTTCACAGCGCGACGCCATTATGCTCTGTCATGTGTATCTGTCTCCCAGGTTGCTGAGTCTATGCTGAATGCTTTCAGAGAAGCTTTGAGGGTTTCTTGGAGCGCTTTCTTTGACCACCTTGCGATCGCTTTCCTTCGCTTAGTTGGCCATACAAGAGTAGTTTAGGGATGCGATGATCGTCCATTCTGCAGACGTGTCTTGCCCAACGCAGCTGGGGCTGCATCAGGATTGTGTAGATGCTTTGCAGACCCGCTCCCCGAATGACTTCAGTATCTGGTATTTTGTCTTGCCATTTGACATTCAGTATTTTTCTTAGACATGTCATGTGGAAGGGATTCAGTTTCTTTGCATGTTTTCTGTACACTGTCCACGTTTCTGAGTCATATAGCAATGTAGCAATGTAGGGAGGTTGACGGCTTGATAGATCCCTAGCTTTGTATTTGTGGTGATACCACGTCTGTTCCAGACATTTTTAGACAGTCTGACATAGGATGCTTTGGCCTTGGCGATACGCAGGTCGATTTTATTATCGATCTTTCCGTTTCTGAAGAATGTGCTGCCAAGATATGTGAATCTTTCCAAATTTTAATTTTGATACTTGGATGTAGGCCAACATAGATGGCTAACGTAGTTTTAAGTATATTCCTATCACTAAACCATAAAAAGTATGCCTAAAAATACAAAAAAACACGTATGCCTATCATTACAACCTAATAAAATATTAATAAAAAAAAAAGATAAAGGCCCAATCATGTTCTTCCTTGTACCATTTGAGAATGGAACGGGTTGCCTGAATCAGCCAGAAAACCTTTATGACTAAGCAGAGTTTTGATCTCCAATTAAAATGCACGACTAGATTGTTAACATAGGGACAGGCCTACGCCTAAAACGTTCTATAATTATCTTCTAAATGAAGAAACATCTGTAATTTATAAATAATTAAGGCTTTTGCAACCCACGTCTCTGCTACGATCAGAAAAAGAAAAAAACTTCGTTTGCGATAATGAGGAGTCAAGCCAAACTGTGCTTCAAATCGTGTTTTCGAAAGAAGCTGTTGTGGATATATCAAGGAAATCTATAATCGACACTGAGAATGTGTTTTTAAAGCAACTTTCAAAGGCTCGGGAAATTGAAGGCAGCGAGATTCTTAAAATAAATACAAGTGTACCCTGATTGAACTCCTATTGAAATATCAGAGCAGGAAGGACTCCCGTAGTGCTCTGGCAAGAAACTGGGCCGTCCGGCTTAGTGTCTCATGGCTACCATACAAGTTGAGTGACTATCGAGACACACTAAAGTGTTTCCTGAATGCCTGAGAATTCGAAAAGCTAGATGTTCCGCACAAATTTGGAGTAGGCCTAAAAAAAAAAAAAGGACACCTAAAAAATATATTATACTCAAAATTATAGTGCTTGTGAGGTTATTTCTAAGTAAGGCAGAAATAAATTTTAGTTTGAATTTGTTAGTGCAACATTTTATTATTTATAACCTTAAATGTGATCGGCTGTGTCTATCATTTTTAGCGGCCCCCGTAAGGGGAAAAAGCCGCTATTAGGTTTGTGCAAAATGTCCGTCTGTCCGTCTGTCCGTCTGTCCGTCTGTCCGTCTGTCCGTCTGTCACACTCAGGGCGCCGAAACTAGAAGAGATACGAAAAATATTTTTTCACCATTAAATGCGGCTTGAAAAGTTTAGGTGCAACGGCTACTTTTAGTTTTCTAAAAGCAAACCGTTTAATTTATAAAATTAATTATGCAAGCGATTTTTTAATAACAAAACACCAATTCTAAAATAATTACGTAAATGTAAGGGAGGAAATGTTACTATAAGATATACGCTAGGCATGTAGATATCACGCACATTTTTTTTAAATGATTTTTTACCAGCGGCTTTCGTGTACTAGCGTAAAGCCCGGAAATGACATGATTTTAAACTAATTTCTTAAATTTTTTAAAAAATCAGATTTTTTAAAATAAAATTGTTTAATACCCCCATTAGAATGGATGTAGCATATTTTTGTGCGTTTCGTCTGTTGGTTGGTCTGTCTGTCACGGTTAGAAAAAAACACTAAAGGCTTTTGAAAATATGATTTAACCTTTACTGTTCTTTCAAGAATATTGCGATAGTTTAAGGATGGGAGCATACAGTAATTGAGCCAGGGACTTAGAAGGAACATCCAAAACATCTTGCGAATAGGCGGATCTGACAGGGATCCGACTCCGACGGGGGCCGCCTCTGAGTTTGTGTATTAAACAAACTCTCTTTGTAATCTTGTTTTTTATTCAACTTTCAAATCATGGGCTCAAAATCTGGGTGGGTGTGGGTGGACGCGGTTCTCTAAGAGGACTCTAATTATTTTAATAGAAATTTGACAGTTATAATGTTTATATTTGTGAAAAACATAGCTATTTGGACACACTGAAGAAATTCTAGTTTAACCATGTATTATACTTTTTTTTTTCCAAATATAAACTAGAAAAAGAAAAAAAAAATTTTTCTTAGGCTACATCCTTAAAATTACTACACTTTATAGAACGATTATTTTGCCCTTAATAACAAAAGAATGCTAGATTTTAAAAAAAAAAACATGGAACATTTTTTTACCCCGCACCCATCTCCCCCCCATCATCAAGAAAAAATCCTGGTTAAGCGAATGCATAAATCTTCAAAACTTTATAATATTCTAATGATAGGCTTTTAGATCTAGACATAGCCTAAAGGAAAATGGGCAAAATTTTAATGAACATAATTTAACTTTCGAATAATATAATGCTTACATGCAGAAATACCCGAAAAGTATAGGCCCCTAATATAATCCTTTCAAGATAAAATTAATATTTTCTGTACTTCTCTAGCCAAATTTAAATTAATTTCTTTATATACTTTGAAAAATTATAACGCTGAGCCTATGGTGTTTGTGTTTTTTTTTTTTTTTTTCAGTGTGCCCAGTAAGCTAGTAATTCTTTTCCCAACGATATACATCAACTGTCAAATTCTACGAACATCTTCTATATATTGTTAGTTACCTATGTCCACCCCAGGGCTTTTAGTATTGAATCCAGGTTATAGGTACGAGATGAATTAAGTTATTGTAAAAAAAAATATTCTGATAACGGATTCTACATAGTAGGCCCTAATATAATTGCGTGGCATTTCATTTCTATACACCAAGCACCACATTTCATTCTACTCTAAAAGTATTTTTTTTTCCAACAAAAAAAATATTAATGATTAAGGCCATTTGTAATTAATATATCTAATGTGCGATGTATGAAAATAACTAACTGGTTGACAACATAATCACTATAGCGACTTTTTCTATAAAGTGAAGTTTCCTTTCAGACCTTGAGATATATAAGGCAGTCAGGCAGATGATGTAAAGGTCATCTGTTTCTGTGGCCCACGGTTAACGAGGGTGTCATTGGCCTTTACTTTCCCCAACTAAGGTCAGGAACCCATTAGAGTTGGGTGGACTCGGCGGCGCCCCGAAAATCCCGAAATTCAAAATCCCAGTCTTCACAGGTTTGGAAACCAAGTCCTTAACCACCGCGCCCCCGACTTTCTTTAAGTGGACTTTTAAAGCCCGTAAAAGTTAGCCAATAAGCTCTCCCTGCTCTCAGCAAATGTCTAGCAAAACGTACGTAACTGACGAAGTAGGTTGTGTGAAGTATACGAGGTTGGTTCAGCCATAGATATATATTGCAGGCTATATCTATGGTTCAACGCCGCATTTGAAAGGCTTTGCAACATTTGAATACTGTGCTTTGAAAAACATTCACTGCGTAAGTCAATGTGACCAACTAGTCTTCTGTACTGTTAGAGTTACAATGTTGCCGATATTGAAGCAATGGCATGTTCCCCCCATACACACATCAGCAAAGTTGACGGTAAAGGAAGGGAGGAGGTCTGGAGAAGCACATGTACGAAGTTAACAGTTCCAGTAAAGTATTTGCGTTTAGTCTCTTATAGAATACTTATCCTATATAGATATAGTACAAACCTTTATTTATGGTAAACCAGTAACACAGAATTAAAACGCAAAATACCTAGGTGTTGTAATAAATGAAAAACTGTCATGGAATCCCCATATTATACGCAAAACACTTAACAATAATCTTCAAATAAAAAAACAAAACTTAATAAAATACTCAGAAAGAAACAAAGATAAAGGCACATTCCTCGTCCCATATGCTAGGACAAATCTGTAAAAATGCTTTTTCTTCCCTAGTGCCATTAGAGCATGGAATGGGTTGCCTGAGTTAGCCAGGAAAACCAGTGACTTATCAGAATTTAAGTCACTGGTTAATATACATGACTGAATGCAGTGGCGTCACTAGGCAGGTGCGGGGTGTGCGGGCCGCACCGCGTGACATCCACCTGGGGGTGACACCCTAGAGGAAACAACGCACTTTTCCAAAATAAAACTTAATGCCTTGAATTTCTCTTACATGTTAGTATCAACATGTCTCAACCCTTCTAAATGTAATTATATTTGACTTTATTATGTGTTGTAGACGCCAGAAATGTAGAAAAACATTTGGCGCCCGGGACTTCGTCCCGAACAAATTTGAGTGAAATTAAGGCACTCCTCCAAACATCTTATCTGACCAGTTGAGTGGTGAATGTAGCATTTTGTGCTGCAATGTGTTTAAAAACACATAGGCGTAAGCCTCTCTCACGCCATTCGACGCATAAGGCTGCAAACTTTCTCTACAGACATCAGTATAAGGCAAATTTCACAGCCACTTCTCAGGAGTAAAAAAAAAAGTAAAGTAAGGTTCCCCTTTCAGACCTTATGGTCTATAGAGCAGATGATGTAAAGGCCATCTGATTCTGTGGCCCACGGTTAACAAGGGTGTCATGTGGCCAGCACAACGACCAACCGCCTTTACTTTTCCCCAACTAATGTCAGGTACCCATTTGAGCTGGGTAGACTCAAGGGCACCCGAAAATCCCGAAATAAAAATCTCAGTCTTCACCAGGATTCGAACCCGGGACCTCCAGTACGGAAGCCAAGCGCTTTACCGCTCAGCCACCGCGCCCTCTACTTCTCAGGAGGCGCCCACAAAATTCAGGAGTTCTACAAAGGTATGACACTAGGTTAGACGTTGACGGCCTTATTTTTTTTTACTTCCTCTATTCGGATTTCATTTTTAAAGCTTACTTTGGTAATCGTGTTTCGTCTTTTCTCACAAATGTCAATTGACATTCAGTAGACAATTCCCTTAATTGGCGAATGCCTGAGTGCGAAAAGATTTCTGTATTGATAAAATTATCTCGAGAGGAATCGAGGATCCTTCTTAACCATCACTACTCAGCCTTTTTTCAACCTTCCACGCCTCGAAGCGTAGATGGCCGTTGGGACAATGATTGTATTGAGTAGGTTGATTTTAATCTCAAGTCTAAGCTAATTAATTTGTTTGTTCAGATAGGCTGTACTTATTCGACATTCGACATGCAACACCATGATATGCATCTCTAATATTCTCTATCACTAGATATAACACTCCCTAAATATGTTAACTTTACTATTTGTTCAAGATCAATATGACCAGTGTTGACCAGATAACTGCACCCGATATGTATAACTTTGAGGACTCTTTATCCGTCATGTCGTGTATACATTTAAAAGTATTTGAAAGTAATGCTATGTCGCTTCTGCAAAATCCAACTCGATTTGGTTTACGCCATTGGAATCCGAATACAGCCTGTTAAATGACATCGTCGATGGCTACAAGAAAGAGAAACGGGGATAAGATACACACTAATTTCATATCCGTATGGATGTTGAAGAATTCTACCGTCTATTGTAGACAACAACTTGATTTGGTTTAGGCATGTCGCTGAATCTGGACAAATTGTTGCAAGATGACTTACTCTCTTGCTATTTTCCAGAGTGATTCAGATGGACGCTATCAAACATTTATTGTTTTTTTTAAGTCTACAAAACAGAAATTTTGTCCTTGATTTTCATTTTTTTTTTCAGAATCAACCGAAAAGCACTAGTATAATTTAAGACCTTTTCCGTAAGGAGCTCTTAAATAATCTCTAGTAAAAAAATGTTTTTAACTCAAGGTTTCTGAATTCTATGATAGTAGGCCTACATTCTTAATTTAAATAATAACATTTGATAAAATGTGAAAAACAACGACATTTAAACATATAATCGAAAACCAT
>JADKLZ010018758.1:0-24142 GCA_021533235.1 Biomphalaria straminea | reverse complement strand
AACCTAACATTTAGGTAAGGAAGGAGAATCTAGACTTAATAATAAACTTAACATTTAGGTAAGGGAAGAGAATCTAGACTTAATAATAAATCTAACATTTAGGTAAGGGAGGAGAATCTAGACTTAATAATAAACCTAACATTTAGGTAATAATAATAATAATAATTTTATTTATAAAGCGCTGTTAACAAACAAAAATGTAGCCTCAAGGCGCTGTACAAACATTACAAACACAAACATGTACAATGACAAACTAATCTAAAAAAGTTCTAAACAAATAAGTCTTAATGTTCTTCTTAAAAGTGGTGTAGCAAGTTGTCTGTCTTAGATCAATGGGGAGTGAGTTCCAAACCTTTGGTCCGTGAACTGAAAAAGCCCGCTGACCGTAGCTTTTGAGGGAAAAACGTGGCACCACTAAAAGCGTTGAGTCCATTGAGCGTAGGGCTCTCTGGGGGACATATGGAGTAATTAGTTCGCTAAGGTACAAGGGCATCTCATTGTTGTATATACACTGATGACAAAGTGTGGCGACCTTGTAATCTATTCTTGCTTTCACAGGAAGCCAATGGAGCGTGCGCAAGAGCGTAGTAGCAGAATCTCGTCTTGTTTTTTTAAGAACTATTCGTGCGCCGTTGTTCTGAATACGTTGCAGCTTGGCTATTTTGTCATCAGGTATACCTGCTAGTACGGCGTTGCAATAGTCAAGGCGGGAGAGTATGAATGCCACAGCTAGCGTTTTTGTTGACTCCGTTGTTAGATATGGTCGGATCTGGCCTAATCTGCGCAGCGGCAGATAAAGACCCTTGCAGAGCTGTCTTATGTGTGGGTCGAAAGATAGTGTTGAATCAAAGAAAACTCCAAGATTCCGCACTACATGGACATAAGAAACCTGGCAGTTCATGATAAAAAGAGAATCTGTGCTCTCGAATTTAGAGACGTTGTTCCGAGTGCCAATCTTAATTATTTCTGTCTTGTCTTCATTCATCTTGAGCTTATTCTCAACCATCCAATCGCTCACCCTTGCAAGGGTACCACTGATTTTTTCTGCCAGATGCGACACCTCTGAGGGTACTGAGGAATCGTATAACTGTGAGTCATCGGCAAAAAAGTGGTATAAGATGCCTGTTGGCCGTATGACACCGCTGAGTGGATACGTATACATAGTGAACAGTACTGGGCCTAGAACTGATCCTTGGGGTACCCCGTACTTCAAGAGTAAGCTTGTTGATTCTGTCCCATTTACAACGACACTCTGGGTGCGTTCAGTCAGGTAGGATCCAAGCCACTTTAGGACGATTCCTGCTAAACCAAAAGTGGCAGAGAATCTGGCCATCATAATTTCATGGTCAAGCGTATCAAAAGCTGCGGACAAGTCCAGCATGGAAAGAATTGATATGTGGCCTATGTCGGAATTGTGAAGTAAGTCGTTTAGTACCCTGACCACTGCTGTCTCTGTGCTACGGCACTTCCTATATGCAGATTGAAATTCTTCCAAGAGACAGTACTGTTCAAGATGAGAAAGAATTTGCGCTAACACGATGCGCTCCAGAAGCTTTGACAGGAAGGGGAGATTTGATACCGGGCGATAGTTTTTTAGACATTCCGGGTCAAGACTGGATTTCTTCAATAAGGGCCTGACAAGTGCATGCTTAAATTGCTGTGGTACAATGCCTGAAGTCAGTGAAGAGTTTACAATGTTAGTAATTGTGGGTACAAGCTCATCTAAACATTCAAGGAGCAAAGAAGTTGGAATGGGATCAAGGTCACATGACTTATTTGGCATCTTTAAAATAGTACTTTTGACATAATCTTCAGATACACGCTGAAACTCGCAAAAAGGAGAATTTTGAAAGATTGGAGAGTGGTCAAGCTGTGTTGAGTGGGAGGGCATGTCATTTCTGATCTGCTCAATCTTGCCGATGAAGAATCTATTGAAGGAATCAGGGAGTTCAGATACTGGGATAGATGACGGCAAATGTTCGTTATTTGCTCTCCCTAACATTTCAGTGGTGATTCTAAATAGCTCCTTTGAAGAATCAGAAGTTTCGATTTTTTGTCGAATATGACTAGCTTTTGCATCTCTAATCATACGGTTCACCTTGTTTTTTTCTAGGATGTATATTTGTCGATGTATCGTCAGACCTGTCTTTTGAAATGTACGTTCGGCACGTCAGCGAATAAGTTTGGCAGTCTTTATGTCTTCCGTCATCCAGGGTGCAGATGGCCTAACTGAGACTGTACGAGTGACAAGAGGTGCATGGCTGTCCAGCAACTTTTTCAAGCAAGAATTGTAATCGCTCAGAACGTCTGTGTTGCTCTGTTGCAACAGCAAAGAGGTAAGGAAGGAGAATCTAGACTTAATAATAAATCTATCATTTAGGTAAGGGAAGAGAATCTAGGCTTAATAATAAACCTATCATTTAGGTAAGGGAGGAGAATCTAGACTTAATAATAAACTTAACATTTAGGTAAGGGAAGAGAATCTAGACTTAATAATAAACTTAACATTTATTTAAGGGAAGAGAATCTAGACTTAATAATAAACCTATCATTTAGGTAAGGGAGGAGAATCTAGACTTAATAATAAACCTAACATTTAGGTAAGGGAAGAGAATCTAGACTTAATAATAAACCTATCATTTAGGTAAGGGAGGAGAATCTAGACTTAATAATAAAGCTGTAGACACATATTAGCTTTTCTTATCTTATGTGAGAAAGTAGTAACATTTAAGAAGGGGAAAGGAAACTAGACTTACTTATAAACCTGTAAACCAGACAGAAAAATATTGTCCACAAAGTGAACCCTGTATGCCACTCATGCTCATCATTGACCATCACCAGACCAAGAAACAAGAAGATGATAATCTCGTTAGCAGAGCTGATAAGTAAAAAAAAAAAATACACATTTATTATTAATTCACTAGCTAATTACAGCAACAACAAAATAATGCAGAATGAAACTTTAAAACTTATCAATAGTTTTTCAAAAAGATTTTAAGAGTTGTACCTGATGACCTTAGTGAAATATTTCAGAGTAGTGCGCGACTTGTCGCTGATGTTGTGGAAGGCATACTGCATCTGTACCAGCCCACAACCAATGATACTGGATAGAAACATTACAATAAAAAACAGTTTTAGTAATGTTAAACAAAGTAAATGTTTTTTAAAAGAAAGGGTTTAAATTTAGACCCTGCTATTGACAGTCAAATTGAAGTGGAGCATTCAAATACTTATTAAAGTTAGAGACAGCCATTCTTACCTAATGATACCTGAGAACTCAAACAGCTCTGCCATAAGGAACCCTAAGTAAGCCATTGTGTAAATAATTAAAGGCTGGGCAACTGAAATGAACCAAAATGAATAGCATAATAATAGACAAAATAATTACTAGAATATATTGATTTTATCTGACTTATTTCCCTTTTCTTTGACAAACAAGATAAATCTCCATTTTTTTACTATGCCCACACTACTCATTTAGGATGTGCGAAGGCTGAGTGGAATAGCGTTTGGCTTCTGAACCGGAGGTCCCAGGTTTGAATCCTGGTGAAGACTAGGATTTTTATTTCGTGACCCTTGGGCGCCTGCGCCTCTGAGTCCACCCAGCTCTAAATGAGTACCTGACAATAGTTGGGGAAAAGTCAAGGCGGTTGGTCGTTGTGCTGGCCACATGACACCCCCGTTAACCGTAGGCCACAGAAACAGATGACCTTTACATCATCTGCCCTATAGACCACAAGGTCTGAAAGGGAAACTTACACTACTCATTTAAAAACTGAAACACTACAAAATATAAAACATAAGCTTGAAAAGAAATTAGCCAGCCAAGTAAAATAAACCAAAATATCCTATGTTCACATCATGGCTGACTGGGAAGAGATGGGATGGCCAGGGACTCACACTAACAGATTCTAACAAGAAACTTCATTTATCAGAAGGGAACTCAAACATTGTCTATTATAGATCAGGAAGTTAACGAATTGATATCATCCTGCCAGAGTAATCTCTAAGCTTTAAATTTAGTTTCCATGTACAACTTTGTAAGAGGTTGGTAGGGCTTGTAATCTCGGAGACCATAGGACTAAACAAGACATGAGAAGTGGTTATAAAACAAAAAAACACTGTCAAAGTAGAAATCAATAAATAATGATTGATGATGTTATAAGGGCAGACAGCACACAGGGGAGATCACCTTTAACATGCTGTGCGTGCTTAGTCAGCAGTGCCGTGGCTATCCCTGCCACTACACCAATCAGAAGTCCACCCAGACAAACAACAAAAAATTTCACCAGACCTAAAAATATCTGAAACAAACATGGAAATCAATTAAAAATACAAATAAATTAATGCCTTTTATATTTCAAAAAAAAAAAATACACACTAAAGCACTGTCTTCAAGTCCGGAGATTAAAGATGAGTGCTGTGTTTCACCTGACCACGCAAACCCAGTTGTGACCTGCATATTTTGCCACACTTGATGCAGACAAAGCCTTGTCCAGAAATATTTTTTTCTGTGCCAGCCTTCAACAAGGACTTTTCTTTGGGTACCCCAGAAACAAAATACAGTAAAAGTACATAGACATCTGAGTTGACATTGTTTATATATACAAATAAGAATGTTAAGATGTTTTGGTTTAGTAAAATTTTCTGTGAGTTATTCACTTTCAGCAGTTATTGACTCTGCTGTGTAATTATATTACAAAGACTGTATGTCAACAAAGTTTGCTTCACCCTAGAGTCCTTTCTGTAAAATAGTTCTTCAGATTTTTTCAGAGCTTTATTACATTATTATGGCACAATTAGGAATAAGTTACTTGTTTTGAAAAATAGGGGACATTTTGACAAAGAAAATGATATGACTAGTAAAACAATACAAGAGCAAAATATCAGCCGATGTAAACAGACTACTTGCAGGAGGCCTTAGAGACAGGAAGCTTGTTATGAACGTGGAGAGTTAGCTGACGTTCAACAGTTCCATTCATAGCTATTAAACTTCTTGTTCAGAATCAGCATCGAATGACTTAAATTGATTGTTCGGCCTTTCACCTGTGTTATTGGATTCTGTTGAGTGTTACCTCTGCTTATTTACACTAGACTTTGCAGAAGCGCCTAACAATATATATATATGTTGAAACACAGACATGAATTAACTACTAACTAAAAACTAAACAACAGTTTATTATCTGAATGTTTAGCTACTGACATGCCATCCAGTGATTTCATCCATATTGTTGTAAGCTTGAAAGACTTTGTACAAGACCACAGTGACTCCATCTGTTGTCAAGGAGAAAGCAAGCAATCACTTAGTGGGTAATAACCAAGTAAATACCAAACTATTTTCCCAAGCAAAACATAAAATGTCAACACTTTAAATAAAGATAAAAGAAAAACTGTGTGAACTCATGTTGAGCTTGGATATGAAATGTTCATGAATATGTTTATGGATTTGATTTTATCACAAAACAAAAACAAACTTTCTCTTTATTCTTTGTTAAGTAAGGAAAGGTTAGGATTTATTGATTTCTGAAGAAGTAAGGTGAAGACAGCCAATGTGAGCTACTGGCCATTCTTCAGCTATAAATGTTTTAGAGATGATATCAATACGTTATAATTGATTCACAAGAGGTAAAGAGAAGAGAGCTAATGGAGATGGAAATAGATATTAGAAACATTTCATATATATTATAACATATACAATTTATTATTATTATTTTACATTTGGCCATTTCTTTAGAAAAGATTGATTAAATGACTCTTAAATCATCATTTACTCTGAGGTAAAAAATTTGGATTTAGCTTGAGCTGTGTTTTCAGTTTCTTGAGTGCCTAAATGCAGAACAGAAATCTGTCAGGGGTACCCCTCTAAAGTCCTATCATAGCACGGAGACCAGATACATGGAATACAAAATAAGATATTTCAAACATAACCCCAAACAAATAAAACTAAAAAAAAAATATTCCAAAATGCTTTAAAAGAAGACTTTATATGATTTATAAGAAACAAAAAAAAGAAATGTGAATGAACTAGAATTCTGAATCACAACAATCAGTTATGGATCAAAATGAAAAGTTAAGCCATAATTTCTATTCGTAAATGGGAAATGAATCAAAATCTGTTTTGCATTAACAAGTTCCTAATTAAAAAAACTAAATTGTTATGTGTGTGTGTGAGTAGTTCATGGGAAAGGTAGATAGTATAACTTACCATTAAGTAAAGACTCTCCAAACACAAGAAAATACAAAACTTGGTTGACACCTATTTCATTAAATACTGCCAAAACCTTTGTGGGGAGGAGGGTGGGGATTCAGAAAGAAAAAAATATTTACATTTACAAAGTTAAAAAAAAAAGTATTTAACTTCCTTAACTTCTTTAAGCTGGGACCTAATACAAGACAAACTCAGGGTGAATTATATCCATAATTAACTTAATGATGTCTCATTGCTAACATAATAAGATTTTTGCCAACTCACAGCCACTGGATCTACTGCAACGATGAGCGATGAAAACACCATCACCTGCAGAAAGCTCAGATTTTTTATTTCCCCCATGGCTCCAGACATTGCCAAGCCATACAGCGTACCACCTAGTTAGACAGACAATGTTTTTATTTAAAGGCATCTGTTCAATGCTACATTTTCTCAGCTGTTGATTTGCAGACAATAAGATTTTCTTTATTGTGCTCTGAGTCCAAAACACAAAACACACATGGGTGGTTTTAAATGGTTGAACTGGCCAAATAAAAGATTGAGCTACTAGGATTGAAATCACAAAAAAAAATAAAAAATGTTACACTTTTCTTTAATTAAGTGTAACCCATCAATTTCAACTTTCAGTAATTATTTTCTTTTAATCAAAAAAAAAAAATCTTTGAGTATGTATATTAATATAAAAACTAAAAATGGCCAAATAAAAAATTTAGCTACTAAAGTTAAATTCCTTAAAAGAAAAAAAAAAAAATTCACTTTTCTTTAATGATTTATTACCCATTGATTTCAACTTTGTCTCAGTAATTATTTTCTGTATCTCAAAAAAAAAAAAAAAAATTTTCTTTGAACATGTGCTATTAATAAAAAAAAACACAATATCATGTTTCAAAATAGGCTTCAAATTATTATTATTATTATGTAAACACTTTTTAAATGTATATTAAACAAGTATGATAATAATAATTGAATTTAAATAGCGCCATTAGCAAACAACTCAAGGCATTTTGAGAATGTAGCTAATATAAGACATATTAAATTTTAAACAGGGTATGGGAAGTTAAGAAGAATGCAGGTGCAGCACACTGCATAGGCCAAATGTAATTTCATTATGAAAAATGTTTTTACTAAAGATGTAAGGTCAAAACTCAACAAAGATGTTAAAATCCTAAATAGGAAAAAAATTTTATTACAGTTGTTCTTACTTTTATACTATGCAAATAATTTATCATAAGGGATAAAAAAAAAAAAAAGAAAATTCTCCCTTTTAGTTCCTGAATACCAAAATTCATAAGCTTGAAAATACTTTGTAAATAGTCTACTTAAAAAAAGACATGGAATAATGAATTAATAAGTGTTTGTTGTTCAATTGTTTCAAAATGAAATTTTCCTACTTTTTAAATATAATCACAAAATTAACATTAAAAATGAAAGAAAAAATTAGAAAAAGAAACAAGAAACTAAAAAGATGATAAAAAGAAACTGCCAAACAACACAAATGAGTAGGTCAGTCATCAAACGTAAACTTATGGAGCTTTTAGCATGTTCACAAAAGAAAACGTTTTGGAAAATCATTTTACTTGAAGCCATTAGCCAAAGTTCTAAAAAAAAAAGTTTTAAAAAGAAAAACTCAAAGAAGTAGATAGATACCTTCTAGGTTTTGCCTATCAAAATGGAAGAGAAAATGTCACTTTCATACAAATAAAACAACTTGAAACAAGTTCAAACATGTGCAGAAATACAAGTCCAGTTATTTATTTCAAAAAAAAAAAAAGCTTCTAGTAATGAATTATAATTATAATTGTAAAATAAGTTAGATATAAGTGGCCATACAAGTGCATACCAATGAGCTACTTATCAGGTGGATAAACAGAACCTAACTCTGACTTTGGTTGGAAATGGTACATTCCTGATTTAATACTTAATAAGTCTGGGATGATATCTGGTTCAAAGAGGTGGGGGGGGGGGGGAATGGCCTCAGATGGAAAAGTACTGTTGCTCCACTGGGAGTCAAAAGGATTAACAACAACAACACAATAATGGTTAGTGTGATTAAACATTTGCCCTTAACACTTAAACACAATTGGTTGCTAATGCTGTCAAACATAAAGATCAAAATGGAGCAGAATATGTTGAATTTCATTTATTTCTTTATTATCACCAAAGGTCATATTTTGTCTGCCAAAGATCCGACTCCATTCGTTGCTGTTTTAGGGTCCTGGGTTCGAATCTCAGTGAAGATTGGGATTTTGGATGTCAGGATTTTTAAGGGTGCCTTTGAGCCCACCCAACTCTAATGGATACCTGATTTTAGTTGAGGAAAGTAAAGGTGGTTGGTCATTGTGCTGGCTCTGTATAGGTTATATTATTTTTGAAAGAGGAACTTTACTTGGCTTTATATAACTGCTACACAAGTCATGTCATACATAGAGTGAAGCTAAGCAGGCAGACACAGAGTACATAGTTCCAAACTACTTACCCAGCATGAGGCATGCAAGTACAGTACCCTGTGATGATATGATACAGAATGGCATGACATGAACCATTCAAAAAAAAAAATAATAATAATAATAATAAAAGCAGCTAAGCCTATTCTCAATATTTTATCTTGACTCATTGAAAAAAACAAATATGTCATTAACATAGCTGTCCACCCAGATTAACTCTTTCTCTCCTAAGTGATGATACCAACGTTGATTCCACCAGAATGTGGTAAATAATTACGGAGAGAAAGAGTTAACAGAAAGCTGTAATAAATATGCAACCATCCTGTTGCACTTGCCTTTGCTTATTAAAAAACAACACAGAAATCACTTTGTGAAGTTTTCTTTGCAAAATTAACATATAATTAGTGGTGAGCAAAATAAATTAATAATAATTTCTTTTCAGAGTATTTACAAACATTGTTTTTAAACACATGGTAGCTAGAGGATTTGTTTGTTTAAGTCTCTTTAGTCCAAACGTGAAGCTCTTCTCTCATACTTATATCAATGTCTCATGACCCAATGGGAGATAAATATTTTAATCTAGGGTAAATATTTCTATTTCAGAAAAGCAACAAAGCCGCATATAGATTAAATGTAAGAAGCCACTAAAATATTTGACCTAAGTATAATGCTTAACTGGAAGCAAAAAAATCATTCCTCTTACCAGTACAGCAAAGAGTAAAATACTTCCAATATTTTCTGAGAATGTTCTGTCATGAAGACTGAAGGCAGCCTCAAGAATAATTCTGAGGACACAAAGTCGTTTAAAATTAAGTTAAAGCTATATACGGTGTAATGGAAAAAAGGTTAAATTAGTCTGAATATAAAAAGCCAGATATATTATTATTCATCTAAGAAGAGGTGCCAAGTTCGAATCATGTGAATTATTTATTTTGGGTTCTTTAGGGCGCTTCTGAGTCCACCCAGCTCTGATGGGTACCAGACATTAGTTGGGGAAAAGTCGGTTGTTGTGCTGGCTACATGACACCCTCGTTAACCATGGGCCACAGAAACAGACAACCTTTACAATATCTGCCCTATATATCGCAAGGAATGAAAGGGGAAAAAGCATTATAGCCTACAAGACATATCTTGTAGACTGTTCCAATAGATCTGGTGGTACCAGAATAAAGTCCTTTTTTTAACAATAATTCTTCTGTCAACACGACTTTTTTTTTTTTATCAAACTATGGAGTTACATTTTTAGACTATAATAAATCAAACAGAAAGACAGGATAAAGAAAATTTTAAAAAAAATCTATAGAATAAACATTTATGTATGTAGTTTTTTTTTTTAATATAGTTTATTCACTATAATGCACCACAAATGCACTACATTCAAAACACTTACGGGGGAAGTAGAAAGATAAAAAACTCATGTGGCTTGAAAAATGTGGGTAAACTTGTAGACAGACCTGAGAAGCTGTCAAAAGAGAAAATAAAAAGACTGTACAGAATCATTGTGGATAAATCAAGGTAAATGAATTTAAAAAAAAAAAAAAAAAACAGAAAATTTTAATACTTAAAAAAAAACAACTATAAAGCTTATATAAAGAATAGTAGTATCAATTAGTTGCTCGGATCAGTCAAGTTATCAAATTTGTAATAGACTAAAAATAAAAAAGCATTTATAAAAAAATTTTGAAAATGGGGAATGACCTGAATTCAAATTCAGGGCTCAAGCCTTCTCAAGCTTCTCAAACCAACATGACAAACACTCTGTTATTGGAGAGCCTATGAACATGGAAGATTATATGTTATCTATTGTTTCTATAGTCTTGTCCTATTTTTCATGTTGTGTTTAGTAAGACTCAGATGACGGCCTATAAAGGGGACTAATTCAGCTTATACCACCACTTCAGTAAAGTACTATTTCTTTCCCCTTGTTTGAGATATCAAACAAAATAATTAACTACCAATAGTTAATTAGCTAATTGGTTAGTTTTATTTTTATTAATTCTTGTGTTGTCAGGTAAAAGAAATACATGTTCAAAATTTCAGCTTGATCTGAGATTGGGTGTGGGAAAAATAACGTGAACAAACTTTTGACAAGACATAGTGAGCTCTTTAGTTTAAATGCATCTCATAGCACATGTACAAAGATTCATAAACATAATCCTTGCATCATTTGCCTTTGATGTTTATTTCTTCAAACATTTCCATCTAATGAGCAAGGAAAGAAGTAAACAAAGATATTCTGTTCTTTCAACAAAAAAAAGTTTTTGTCACATGTGTTCAACATATCAGCATGAAATCATTATTATATTCTAAAATGTATTTATAATTTGTCAGACAAAAAAGTTTGCATTGAAGTCATGATCTAGAACATTAATACATTTGAAAAATTACCCTTTGCAACTTTGATACTAACTTGACCCAATTAATAACTGGTATGTATTTCTTCATAAATATATTATAGGGAATTACTTTCAACAGAATAGATTGCTAGATTGCTGAATCAGTCAGGAAAATGATAGACTTACAATTTAAATATTTGCTTGAATGATTAGACAAATATATTTAGGACATTTTTAGCTTTTAAATTATTTAAGAAAAATCTGCAAATTAAAAATGTAAGCTCTTGCCAAATTAAAATATATACAATATTTAAAAAAAAAAAGTCTTTAGAAGAATAAAAAAAAATAAATTGGTTTGCATCTGTTTCCATGATACTTGTTTGTACCCGGCCATTTAATTGAATGTAAACCTATTTTTTTTTTTAAGAGTCTGTGCTTTTGATGTAACCATTATCCAGTATGTATTAGCTCAATAGATTCAGAGGAAGTTGTTGATGGGATAAATGAAGTGGTGAAAGTTTAAATTATTTCAGTACAAGTGAAAAACAAATGACAGACATTTTTTTAAAAGTGTGTTTTGTTTCAAGTGTTCAAGACATTATTTTGTTTTTGTTTCTACAGACATCTACTTAGAAGTTTTCATCCGTGTAGATTTTGTCAATAACACTTGTATTCATTTTTTGTTTAAAAATCTATTTAAATAATCTTAAAGTTTGGCACTTAAATGATTAATACGCCTACAAGTTTAGTTGGACTTACTGTTTGAAGCTACATCTCCCATTTTCCACATGTCCCTTAACTTTTTTCAATTTAAGAGTAGGCTGAGTACCCCAGAGAAGCACTCATCATGCTTCTACTGCAGAAGTACCAAAAATTATATATACATATATATTTAGGTTCTAGAAGAAAAAACTTACTGTATTACAGCACCAAACAAGGTACCCAAAACAATCAAAATACTGTAGAAAAATAAAATTAGTAATTTTTTTTTTGTTAGTTTTTCTTCGAATGTTTAGATTAAAGGCAAAAAAATAAATAGTTGATCAAAGTAGCTTTGAAAATGATTTTTAAGATTTTTTTTCACCTGTTTAGTTGAAAAAAAAGTTTCTAAACTCAGTAGTTAGAAAACAATTAAATGAAATGCAAGCAAAAATATAAAATACTTTATTTAAAAAAACAACAACAAAGTTTATGTTAGGGAAAGGAGTCCACACTTACAAAAATATTTCCTTATAATGTAGAAGCTATTTTCTTTTGTAACATGAACAAAACTATTAATGACCAATAATTAATTCACTAATAGGGTTTATTTTTGTATTGATTCATGAATTGTACACACCAATGAATATGAAATAATAAAAAAAGTTTCAACTTGATCCGATCAATGGGTGAGGGAAAAATAATGTGTTTAAAAGCACATTTTAGCAGACAGACACTGACTTGATATACAATCCATCATATTCCTGCTCTCTACCAGATCACCCATGAAGATGTCCGCCATAAAAAAAAAAACTTTTTTCTTTACTATTGGCCTACTCATCTTCTCTAACAACTGTTTCCACCCAAGCTCTACAGTAAGGCTTAGAACAGGGGTGGGCAACCTTTTTCCATCGAGGGCCGGATTAGAAAATTTTTGACAGGGGGGGGGCAGCATGTATGTATATGAAATATGTAATTACATATCAGAAAAATATGCCAGCTGTGTATAATATCTTTTAATTCACATTTATATAGTGTTATACATTTACAATTAATTTTTTTACACTTCTTCCTGATTGAGGAATTACAACAAGAGCCATTTCTGAAACTAATTTTACAAAAAAAATATTTTTATTTTGCCTTTGTCTTTTTACAACACAACATTTCACCACTAATGTAAGTTGTTCTTAATGTGAAGTATTTAACTCGTGCATAATGTTCCTGAACTGTGTAACTAGCTTACTAGTTGTTCTCCTTGTGACTGATTTCAAATTACAGGCTCTCAGAAATGACCTGTGATTACACTTCTTTATTTTCAAACAAAAAAAAAAAGGTTCTTAACATAACAATATTGTGAAAGTTTGGCAGCAAAGTTTTTTAAAGATTGGAAATACAGCTTCTGGCACACTAAAAAAAATTCCTGCAGAAAAACTGACTGGAGTTTCTCTTTTAGGTCTTAATTTGCTTGAAGGCATGTCACCTACAGCTAAGAGTATTGAAAACTGGCTACAAACTCTTGACGTCTTAACTCTTTCTCTCTGCAATTATTTAACACATTCTGATGAAATCAACCTTGGTATCGTCAGTTAAGAAAAGAGTTAAAATTTGCTTTCAAATTCACAATCAAGGAATCCAAATAAGTTTTGTACTTTTCAATCATTTCACTTTTCACCTTTCAACAAAGGAAAATGACATAACAAGTTTTTAATTGCTTGACTGGATAAATAGGATAACCCTAACCCTAACCTTGATTGAAAAGATTCAACAAGCAAATATATTTCATGGGGAAACAACCCACCGCAATAATTCCAATGTAAAAAGTGAAGTCTGTCTTACATTCTTCATTAGAAATATTAGTCATAGTCAATGTCTTTCAAGGAATATAATTTCTTCTTTGAGATACCATATTCAATACAGTGGGCCTGCGGACACTATTGAACATCGGAATGTTTCCAAATCTTTATGTACTTCTAGAAACAACTTGTGGTTAAGTGTCTTAGCTCTGATAGGTTTGATAACTGATACAATTTGGCCAATAATATGTTGAATATCCAATGCAGCTTTGTGAAAAATGATTTTATGGTTGGGATGTTGTTAAATTTTTCTCATGCAAAGCATGAGGTCCATCAGTTGTTACACATGCCATCTTGTTCCAAGCCAACTCAACACTTTCAACACAATTGAATACTGGCTGGAGTTTGTGTCTTTGACTGAATGTTTTGAAATATTGCCAATAAGAACAATATTTGTTTACTTTAAACTTTTTAGAATGACATCTTCCTCATAAATGATAAGAATCAAAACTTTCTAAAATTAATATAGATATTTCAAATAATTTTTTATTTTATTTATTCATGTTTAAATATATTGGCAATTTTAATATGTATAACCTGTGGGCACAACTGATTTTTTTAGGTGTTTGTGGGCTGCAAGTGGCCTGTGGTTCGTAATTTGCCCACCCCTGGCATAGAATGATGAGGTTCAAAATGTACAGAATCAAATAACTATTTTTAAAAAATGTTAAATACACCATTTTGCATAAAACAAACCTTCCATTTTTTTAAATAGAATATATAGATAAAGTACAGAATAAAAATGGATACTTGCCATGATTCTGGAATATGACTTGATAAAAAATTTGCATGGTGATACCCTGAAATAAATGACAATTAAACTATTAGAAAAAAATATTATTTTATATTTGTCTGAGGGGAAAAAACATGAGATGAAAAGAATATATATATAAAAAAACATGCATTGTTTTCCTGATGATATCAACATAAATATAAATAAATAAATTAATACTGTTCTGTAGGTAAACAATCTGATATTTAGAAATTCTCAGTTGAATCATAAACACCTGGTTTATTATATAAAAAGATGTTTGTCTAATCCACTAACATGTGTGCAGTTTCTTTTCTTATTCAAATCATATCTGTGAAGAACCACACCCCAATTACTGAAATTAACCTTTTAGTCAAAGAACTTTTTCAACTAAAAAAAAATATACCCTAGCCAAAATGTATCAATTCCCAGATACAACCTCTGGCACTAATCTTATATATATATATATATATATGTTCCTGCTGACAAATAGGAAAGCAGGAACAAAAATTTTAATTAAATGATGTTTTTTAAAATAAGAATGAAAATAAGATTTCACTAGAAACAATTTGATCCTTAAGCTACTATTATACTCTTAACCTAACCCTAACCCCCAATTCAACTTATCAATATCTTCTAGACTACTCTCCATTAAAGACAAGTTATAAGCTAGCAACCTATAATCAGGGCTGGCCTTAGGCATAGACAATCTAGGCAGCTGCCTAGAGCCTCGCACAGGACTGAAAACATTTTTGTTTTACAGAAGAAACAGCAAAACTTGTTTCCAATGTTATTGGGTACACTAGATTTTAAATAAATCTCATATAATTTTATTTTTTGTTTTTCTATTTCATTTGGGGACAGCAACTCCACTTTGCCTCTAGAGGGCCTCCAATTATCTAATTCCAGCCTTGCTATAATTACTACACAATACTTATGAATAGTGATATAAACTAGACATCTGATCTCAGATATGAGTACCATATTTTGCTCTGAGAATAACCATTTATGCTCTAGCACATATAAATTTAAAATACTTAGAAACAAAAATTTTTACACATGCAAACCTAGTTGTCTATTTTAGTATTTAAAAGAGATACCAACCTACTTTACTGAGGGCTGCTAACAAAACAACAATGGTGAAGATCAATGGGTCTCTGACTTCATCGTAGGCAATCGCAGCAACATGAAGGCCCCCATGGTGAGAACCAGAGCGGGTATGGTTGCCATGAGAATGTATTCCAGAGTTTGATGAGTTGTTATGTGTAAGATTTGTGTATCCTCCAAGAGATAAAGAAGTATTCCTTTCACATTGCACTGAAGATAGATCTATCAACATCAATATCACCACAACAGGAGCAAATGTACCTAAGTGTCTAAGAATTATCCTTGATCCTCCATTAGTCTTAAAAATACTTGGTAGATGCATGTTTGTTTGATCAGATCCAACTAGAATCTAGACCTAGATCTTGTTCTAGAGCCTATATTTCAATTCCTTTTTTGAAACAGAAAGTAAAACATTATTTCTCTAGCAATAACACTGAAAATAAAAAAAAAGGTGTGGTGTATTAAAACCTTTTTTTTTTTAAATTAGCACAACATGAACATGTCAACAAGTTGCTGTGTATTATATATATATATTACATGTAGGGTAGCCTTCACCTGGATTTCTGGATCTAGATTATTGACATTTGTGTCCTCTTCTGCTAAAAGTACAACATTACAACTGACCCAACATCACACATGTCAGTGAGCTAGATCTAGATCTAATATAATAATAATAATAATATCAGTAACATATTAGTAATTAGTAATATCTAAAATTTGATCTAGAAACTAGTCTAGATATCTAGACTACTAATCAGTCTAATCTAGATTCTAGATGACACAAGTCATAACTTAATTTTAATAAAAGGTCAATTTAATAATAATAATATAAATATACAATATAGATCTAGATTATTATAATATTTAATTTATAGACTTTATCTAGATTCTAATACTAAAGTTTATTCTAAGAATGATTATAATAGACTAATAGAGATAGACTCTACTCTAGACAGTAGACACTCTGCTCTGAGTAACTGTAGTTATAATTTACTTACTTAACTTACTAACTTAAGACGTTAAGTTATTAATAATTAATATAGATCTCTATTTAATATTATTATTATTATTTAATTATGCTTAAACTTAAATATCTTATCTTATTAATATTAGGTTACTTCAAAAAAGAAGATATTAAGTCCTACGCGTCAATCTATTATTCTAAATAAGAATCTAAGATATTACCAGAGGTGGTGGATGAACACCATAGTCATAGCATGTTTTATGTTACTGTTACTAGAATCTAGCGTTAGACTCTGCCAGTCATAGATCTAGTCATAGTGCTAGTCTAGTAACTGGAAATTTAATAACAAGCTCAACTAACTTCCGGATGCTTATTTAGTATGGTTCGCTTCTTTAACACAGATCAAGGCTATTAAAAAATTAAGTGCAGATAAGACATCTTTAATATTCTTAGAGACCACACAGTAACACATCACGTAGAAGACTACACTACTTTGTGCCAATGGTTAGGCAGTCCATTAAAAAGAAAAAGAAAAGACAAATTTAGATCTACATGCAACTCCTTGGAATATAGATTCTAGATCTAGTCTAGTACAAAGCTTAGATTCTACGTTTATAAATTATAATTTGAAATGCACATTTTTGAAAATGACACACAAAAATCATTTTTAATTTGTGTTAGCGAGAGTGAGAGAAAAAAAATCGCCTGACAGCCTTTAACTGGAACGGTAAGAGGATTATGTATAAAAGCAGGGTCGGATGAAGATCCTGGCGCACGAGCGCATGCAATCTGTTTCCGAACGTGTTTACATTTCTGAATTTCAATATGATGTCATGAAGGAACTTCAACCCACGAGTTTGTTAATATTGTGATAGAGACCTCCTATAAACCTTATTTTATAAAGAACTTTCCCCCTTTTCACACCTACACGGCAAGTTTCTGGATCCGCCCTTGATATTTAAACATAAAATAAAATAACAAAAATTAAGGAGTAAACTTACATTAAAAACATTACAGTGCATCGCAATTAAGCCATAATGTATATGCTCAAGCATGTCTCATCATAGTTGCCCTTATGATTCCCACGGTTTATTTTAATTTTGATATATAGTTCGTCCATCGTGGTTCGATGATGACCACTTTGTCATCCAGGGGGCTGAAGGCTTTGCACTGGAGTTTTATGCCTCCTCATGTGGCTGGTGAGACCTATGTGAGCACGGAATGTTCGGCTGCACACTGGGCAGGTTAATCTAGCCGCGGGCACGGTACTTTGCCCCAACGTGGCACCCTCGTGGAAACGGCTACCAGAGGAAGTGGCTAGGCTAAAAAGTAACAAACATGACTCCCGTGGGGGTGCCCATAACCGTACGAGAGTCTGCCCCTTGCACGGTTAGCGGGGTTGAAAGAAAGCTCCCACGACACTGTCATGAATCCATGCGCCATTCTTCAGGGGAGCGTTACAATAATGGCGTATCCTGCACGGTTAGCGTGGTATAACGAAGTAAAATGGCGGCGCCCCCCGTACGTATTACCTGTATGGCCTTCGGCCATGATTTCTATTCCATGCGTCCGGAGTGCCAGTGGTATCGGAAACAGCAATGTCCTATAGGCATTGACTTGGGTCACTTCCAGACAGAACTGTGGTCAGAAAGGTGTTTTTTTTTTTTTTTTTTTTTTTTTTACTGTTTGATATATTTTCGTTCGGACGGATTCAGATAGTTTGTTTTTTTTCAAACTTAGAGCTCGAAGAGCCTTCGGCTCAGCTCTTAGACTATTCAGCGGTTATTCCAGCTGGAGTTTAGAGTTATTGGCCTTGCTTTTCTTTTCTGGCGTTTTTCTTCTGCCAGCATTGTTCTTTTTTTTTCTCGGCAACATGTGCGCCAGTCTTCACAGCGCGACGCCATTATGCTCTGTCATGTGTATCTGTCTCCCAGGTTGCTGAGTCTATGCTGAATGCTTTCAGAGAAGCTTTGAGGGTTTCTTGGAGCGCTTTCTTTGACCACCTTGCGATCGCTTTCCTTCGCTTAGTTGGCCATACAAGAGTAGTTTAGGGATGCGATGATCGTCCATTCTGCAGACGTGTCTTGCCCAACGCAGCTGGGGCTGCATCAGGATTGTGTAGATGCTTTGCAGACCCGCTCCCCGAATGACTTCAGTATCTGGTATTTTGTCTTGCCATTTGACATTCAGTATTTTTCTTAGACATGTCATGTGGAAGGGATTCAGTTTCTTTGCATGTTTTCTGTACACTGTCCACGTTTCTGAGTCATATAGCAATGTAGCAATGTAGGGAGGTTGACGGCTTGATAGATCCCTAGCTTTGTATTTGTGGTGATACCACGTCTGTTCCAGACATTTTTAGACAGTCTGACATAGGATGCTTTGGCCTTGGCGATACGCAGGTCGATTTTATTATCGATCTTTCCGTTTCTGAAGAATGTGCTGCCAAGATATGTGAATCTTTCCAAATTTTAATTTTGATACTTGGATGTAGGCCAACATAGATGGCTAACGTAGTTTTAAGTATATTCCTATCACTAAACCATAAAAAGTATGCCTAAAAATACAAAAAAACACGTATGCCTATCATTACAACCTAATAAAATATTAATAAAAAAAAAAGATAAAGGCCCAATCATGTTCTTCCTTGTACCATTTGAGAATGGAACGGGTTGCCTGAATCAGCCAGAAAACCTTTATGACTAAGCAGAGTTTTGATCTCCAATTAAAATGCACGACTAGATTGTTAACATAGGGACAGGCCTACGCCTAAAACGTTCTATAATTATCTTCTAAATGAAGAAACATCTGTAATTTATAAATAATTAAGGCTTTTGCAACCCACGTCTCTGCTACGATCAGAAAAAGAAAAAAACTTCGTTTGCGATAATGAGGAGTCAAGCCAAACTGTGCTTCAAATCGTGTTTTCGAAAGAAGCTGTTGTGGATATATCAAGGAAATCTATAATCGACACTGAGAATGTGTTTTTAAAGCAACTTTCAAAGGCTCGGGAAATTGAAGGCAGCGAGATTCTTAAAATAAATACAAGTGTACCCTGATTGAACTCCTATTGAAATATCAGAGCAGGAAGGACTCCCGTAGTGCTCTGGCAAGAAACTGGGCCGTCCGGCTTAGTGTCTCATGGCTACCATACAAGTTGAGTGACTATCGAGACACACTAAAGTGTTTCCTGAATGCCTGAGAATTCGAAAAGCTAGATGTTCCGCACAAATTTGGAGTAGGCCTAAAAAAAAAAAAAGGACACCTAAAAAATATATTATACTCAAAATTATAGTGCTTGTGAGGTTATTTCTAAGTAAGGCAGAAATAAATTTTAGTTTGAATTTGTTAGTGCAACATTTTATTATTTATAACCTTAAATGTGATCGGCTGTGTCTATCATTTTTAGCGGCCCCCGTAAGGGGAAAAAGCCGCTATTAGGTTTGTGCAAAATGTCCGTCTGTCCGTCTGTCCGTCTGTCCGTCTGTCCGTCTGTCCGTCTGTCACACTCAGGGCGCCGAAACTAGAAGAGATACGAAAAATATTTTTTCACCATTAAATGCGGCTTGAAAAGTTTAGGTGCAACGGCTACTTTTAGTTTTCTAAAAGCAAACCGTTTAATTTATAAAATTAATTATGCAAGCGATTTTTTAATAACAAAACACCAATTCTAAAATAATTACGTAAATGTAAGGGAGGAAATGTTACTATAAGATATACGCTAGGCATGTAGATATCACGCACATTTTTTTTAAATGATTTTTTACCAGCGGCTTTCGTGTACTAGCGTAAAGCCCGGAAATGACATGATTTTAAACTAATTTCTTAAATTTTTTAAAAAATCAGATTTTTTAAAATAAAATTGTTTAATACCCCCATTAGAATGGATGTAGCATATTTTTGTGCGTTTCGTCTGTTGGTTGGTCTGTCTGTCACGGTTAGAAAAAAACACTAAAGGCTTTTGAAAATATGATTTAACCTTTACTGTTCTTTCAAGAATATTGCGATAGTTTAAGGATGGGAGCATACAGTA
The DNA here is from genome assembly GCA_021533235.1 of Biomphalaria straminea. NCBI lineage: Eukaryota > Metazoa > Mollusca > Gastropoda > Planorbidae > Biomphalaria > Biomphalaria straminea. Next base: position 3,747 of record JADKLZ010018758.1, on the reverse strand, counting down.
ATTGAGCCAGGGACTTAGAAGGAACATCCAAAACATCTTGCGAATAGGCGGATCTGACAGGGATCCGACTCCGACGGGGGCCGCCTCTGAGTTTGTGTATTAAACAAACTCTCTTTGTAATCTTGTTTTTTATTCAACTTTCAAATCATGGGCTCAAAATCTGGGTGGGTGTGGGTGGACGCGGTTCTCTAAGAGGACTCTAATTATTTTAATAGAAATTTGACAGTTATAATGTTTATATTTGTGAAAAACATAGCTATTTGGACACACTGAAGAAATTCTAGTTTAACCATGTATTATACTTTTTTTTTTCCAAATATAAACTAGAAAAAGAAAAAAAAAATTTTTCTTAGGCTACATCCTTAAAATTACTACACTTTATAGAACGATTATTTTGCCCTTAATAACAAAAGAATGCTAGATTTTAAAAAAAAAAACATGGAACATTTTTTTACCCCGCACCCATCTCCCCCCCATCATCAAGAAAAAATCCTGGTTAAGCGAATGCATAAATCTTCAAAACTTTATAATATTCTAATGATAGGCTTTTAGATCTAGACATAGCCTAAAGGAAAATGGGCAAAATTTTAATGAACATAATTTAACTTTCGAATAATATAATGCTTACATGCAGAAATACCCGAAAAGTATAGGCCCCTAATATAATCCTTTCAAGATAAAATTAATATTTTCTGTACTTCTCTAGCCAAATTTAAATTAATTTCTTTATATACTTTGAAAAATTATAACGCTGAGCCTATGGTGTTTGTGTTTTTTTTTTTTTTTTTCAGTGTGCCCAGTAAGCTAGTAATTCTTTTCCCAACGATATACATCAACTGTCAAATTCTACGAACATCTTCTATATATTGTTAGTTACCTATGTCCACCCCAGGGCTTTTAGTATTGAATCCAGGTTATAGGTACGAGATGAATTAAGTTATTGTAAAAAAAAATATTCTGATAACGGATTCTACATAGTAGGCCCTAATATAATTGCGTGGCATTTCATTTCTATACACCAAGCACCACATTTCATTCTACTCTAAAAGTATTTTTTTTCCAACAAAAAAAATATTAATGATTAAGGCCATTTGTAATTAATATATCTAATGTGCGATATATGAAAATAACTAACTGGTTGACAACATAATCACTATAGCGACTTTTTCTATAAAGTAAAGTTTCCTTTCAGACCTTGATATAGCCTATATAAGGCAGTCAGGCAGATGATGTAAAGGTCATCTGTTTCTGTGGCCCACGGTTAACGAGGGTGTCATTGGCCTTTACTTTCCCCAACTAAGGTCAGGAACCCATTATAGTTGGGTGGACTCAGCGGCGCCCCGAAAATCCCGAAATTCAAAATCCCAGTCTTCACAGGTTTGGAAACCAAGTCCTTAACCACCGCGCCCCCGACTTTCTCTAAGTGGACTTTTAAAGCCCGTCAAAGTTAGCCAATAAGCTCTAACTGCTCTCAGCAAATGTCTAGCAAAACGACGTAACTGACGAAGTAGGTTGTGTGAAGTATATGAGGTTGGTTCAGCCATAGATATATATTGCAGGCTATATCTATGGTTCAACGCCGCATTTGAAAGGCTTTGCAACATTTGAATACTGTGCTTTGAAAAACATTCACTGCTTAAGTCAATGTGACCAACTAGTCTTCTGTACTGTTAAGAGTTACAATGGTGCCGATATTGAAGCAATGGCATGTTCCCCCCATACACACAGCAGCAAAGTTGACGGTAAAGGAAGGGAGGAGGTCTGGAGAAGCACATGTATGAAGTTAACAGTTCCAGTAAAGTATTTACGTTTAGTCTCTTATAGAATACTTATCCTATATAGATATAGGACAAACCTTTATTTATGGTAAACCAGTAACACCGACTTAAAACGCAAAATACCTAGGTGTTGTAATAAATGAAAAACTGTCATGGAATTCCCATATTATACACATAACACTGAACAATAATCTTCAAATACAAAAACAAAACTTAATAAAATACTCAGAAAGAAACAAAGATAAAGGCACATTCCTCGTCCCATATGCTAGGACAAATATGTAGGCCTACAAATGCTTTTTCTTCCCTAGTGCCATTAGAGCATGGAATGGGTTGCCTGAGTTAGCCAGGAAAACCAGTGACTTGGCAGAATTTAAGTCACTGGTTAATATGCATGACTGAATGCAGTGGCGTCACTAGGCAGGTGCGGGGTGTGCGGGCCGCACCGGGTGACACCCACCAGGGGGTGACACCCAAGAGGAAACAATGCACTTTTCCAAAATAAAACTTAATGCCTTGAATTTCTCTTACATGTTAGTATCAACATGTCTCAACCCTTCTAAATGTAATTCTATTTGACTTTATTATGTGTTGTAGACGCCAGGAGAAAGAGTTTCTGAAGCTCAGAAATGTAGAAAAACGTTTGGCGCCCGGGACTTCGTCCCGAACAACTTAGAGTGAAATCATGGCACTCCTACAAACATCTTATCTGACCAGTTGAGTGGTGAATGTAACATTTTGTGCTGCAATGTGTTGAAAAACACATAGGCGTAAGCCTCTCTCACGCCATTCGACGCATAAGGCTGCAAGCTTTCTCTACAGAAATCAGTATAAGGCAAATTTCACAGCCACTTCTCAGGAGGCACCCACGAAATTCAGGAGTTCTACAAAGGTATTACACTAGATTAGACGTTGACGGCCTTATTTTTTTTGGACTTCCTCTATTCGGATTTCATTTTTTAAAGCTGACTTTGGTAATCGTGTTTCGTCTTTTCTAATGATAAGTCTCACAAATGTCATTTGACATTCAGTAGACTATTCCCTTAATTGGCAAATGTCTGAGTGCGAAAAGATTCCTCTATTGGTAAAATTATCTCGAGAGGAATCGAGGATCCTTCTTTACCATCACTACTCAGCCTTTTTTTCAACCTTCCACGCCTCGAAGTGTAGATGGCTGTTGGAACAATGATTGTATTGAGTAGGTTGATTTTAATCTCAAGTCTAGGCTAATTAATTTGTTTGTTCAGATAGGCCGTACTTATTCGACATGCGACATCATGATATGCATCTCTATCACTAGATTTAACACTCCCTAAATATGTTAACTTTACTATTTGTTCAAGATCAGTATGACCAGTGTTGACCAGATAACTGCACCCGATATGTATAACTTTGAGGACTCTTTATCCGTCATGTCGTGTATACATTTAAAAGTATTTGAAAGTAATGCTATGTCGCTTCTGCAAAATTCAACTCGATTTGGTTTACGCCATTGGAATCCGAATACAGCCTGTTAAATGACATCGTCGATGGCTACAAGAAAGAGAAACGGGGATAAGATACACCCTAATCTCATATCCGTATCGATGTTGAAGAATTCTACCGTCTATTGTAAGACAACAACTTGATTTGGTTTAGGCATGTCGCTGAATCTGGACAAATTGTTGAAAGATGACTTACTTTCTTGCTATTTTCCAGAGTGATTCAGATGGACGCTATCAAACATTTGTTGTTTTTTTTTACGTCTACAAAACAGAAATTTTGTCATTGATTTTCCTTTTTTTTTCAGAATCAACCGAAAAGCACTAGCATAATTTAAGACCTTTTCCGTAAGGAGCTCTTAAATAATCTCTAGTAAAAAAATGTTTTTAACTCAAGGTTTCTGAATTCTATGATAGTACATTCTTAATTTAAACAATAACATAAAATGTGAAAAACAACGACATTTAAACATATAATCGAAAACCAT
>JADKLZ010018752.1:6904-18243 GCA_021533235.1 Biomphalaria straminea | reverse complement strand
CCCAAAAACAAAATAAGTAAGAAGAAAGAAATAAAAAATAAGTTTGCAAAGTCGCAAAATGTTGTCAACAAGTAAAAAAATAGATCATTACATAGCTTAGCATTATAATTTAATGAAGTAGGATGAATTAGTCATTCCATTAGAAGATAAAGAATACAATAGTTTGATAAAAGGAAGGAGAAAACAAGAAAAAAATCTACTTATTAGAGTATAAGATATATGAATATATATAATCACATATCAACCACTAGCCTTTTAGTATTTGTCTATTAGAGGTCATTGCTTGACCATGCCAAACACAACAACCTTAGACATCTATGAAACTATTGTGTCATACTTTGTTATGTTTTAACCATGTCAGAGACTATTGCTTTGTTTTGTCACACTTATTCTCAACAACAAAAACATTAAAGATTTAGTTTGAGTTCAAAACTGTCATCCCCGTGTCTCTTCATTGGTTTCTTTCTGTTACGTGGTGTGGGCGTCATTTTTGTAAGAGAAATGCAAACAGTTTTGTTTTTTAACACACTAACTTCTGGTAGCTTGGAGTTTCTACACAGAAAGTAAATAATATAGGGGAGATAATTCGTTTTCCGATTATAACATTCTGATAACTTTCGATTTTTGATGGTGAAAAAAAAAAAAGACAAAATAGATGAAACAAGTTTCTATCAGGACGTTCATTGATTCAAGCTTCATGTTAAGTCTACTGCTGTGGATTTATTATTTAATTTTAAATTTATATTGTGTGTTCTTAAGCAATGTACAGTGTGCTCTCTTGTTTTGTAATTTCAACTTGCAAAAGCAAATTAATTTACTTTGAAAAGAGGCAGCAGTCCTGTTTATCACTAATACTAGAATCATTGGATTTTGGCTTATAAGATTTTACCGATAAAAATACTAACTGAAACAGATTAAACGACATGAAAGCATTACTATACATTATTTTGTAACATTAAAATACATGACATGCAATAGCTTTGTGACTGTGAATAAGGGAATGCCACTGCAGTTCTTTTTTTAAATCTTATAAATTACAAAAATTCCTTCAAATATGCAAATGCAGAGGATATATATGACCACCTTCAGTCGTGAAATGACTATGGATTATCTCAGGGAAATGAGATGAATGCCTGGACGTTAGCTATGGTCGGAACGATGACAACTAAACAACATCTCCTATAATCTCCACACAGACCAAAAGGAACGACAAAAGCTAATTCTGTTTGGGAATCACAACGAATGCTGTTTGTGAATCGCAGCGTAATAGGCTCTGCCTATGTGTAGCACTGAGAGTTGCCAATTACCTGCCAGCTCCTGATTTTGGAAGATGACTCCTGAAGACTTTCTGATGTTTCGGTCTAGCAGCTGCCAAGCAGCAAACAGTAGAGCCCAAAGCTTGCTGGTTTATTTATTTCTCTTGTTACGATAACCAGAGCCGGTCTTAGGCCACTGCAACCTATGCACCGCAGTGGGCCCCGCACTTTCATAGGCCTTTGCACGAATTCTAGGTTTAAATTATTAAATTAAACAATTTTAACTTATTATGAAAGGGTTCCTCGAATTCTCCTAAAATTGTAAAATATACGAAAAATTCATGAAAATCTCCTGAAATTATTTAAATCTGAAAACTGATGCAAACCTTCTTAAAAACACACAGAATTGTCATTTCTGGGTGTCATTCACTATGGAAAACGCCAATCCCACCAGCAGAATGAAAAACCCGGCATTGTCAACTTATATTTAATAGAAATGTAATAATAAGACGAATGTTAACAAAACCAAGAAGTTCAAATTCTTAACTTAATTTGATAGTCACTGGAATATAATATAGATCTAAATCTATCTCGACCTTTAAAAAAAAAAGCGATACATCGGCAGTTGATAGTACATCTAAAAGACAGATCTGACTGTTTATCAGTATTTTGTTGAAAAACTACTAGGCTATCTGTTGTAGATAGCTCGTAAAACTTACAGTGATTTTGTACTTAGTAAAGTATACATAATGAAAAGACGAATTTATTTTATAGTTTAAAAGCTTTATTTTCACTTATTATCCATATCACAACTCAGAATAGGCCCCGCGCAATCCTTTACGCATAGGGCCCCGCAATCTGTAGGACCGGCCCTGATGATAACAGTTATGTCGGACTCAAATATCTGAGCCATACGTGAAGCCCATAACTTGGACTGGTTGTCAGGGTCTATATACATACACACACACACACACCCTCACACACACACACATATACACACTCACACACACACTCACAGACACACACCCATATATATATATACACATACACACACACACATACACCCTCACACATGCTCTTCTTCAAAATGACCAAAACAAAAGCAAGAACAGAGTTATGGCGACGGAAAGAGAAATACAAACACACACACACACACACACAACTCTGAAGGTCAGAATTAAGGATTATGTATTTGGCTGGACCTTTTTTTTTTAACAGCATCTGACCGCCACTTCATCCATCACCTTTTTTTTAAAAGCATCTTTCCTTTCAGCGCCAGATCTTACCATCAATCAAACCCTAGACCCAGAAATATGCAAAGGCTTCGGAGTATATTGAAATATACATGTCAGTCAACAAAGCGCGCTACGGATATTGTTTTCCATTCCCCATCTCTCTCTCTCTCTCTCTTTCTCTCTCTCTCTTTCTCTCTCTCTCTTTCTCTCTCTCTCTCTTTCTCTCTTTCTCTCTCTCTTACTCTCTCTCTCTCTATCTCTGTGTAAATGTGTACATTTATACACAGACTTTAGAAACAAGCAGGATATGCAGTAATAAATTTGTTTAAATTATTAAAATCTCTTTAGACTTCCATCCAGACAGTGGCGTAGCGTAGGGGGGGGGGAAAGGAGGGAGCTTTTGAAAATCCCCCCGGGCGTCCGAAACGGGTGTCCGAAATTTGTTTGTAAATACATAAAGTAATATATTTGATTGACAAATAGTGTCAAGTACCAGTACGTTTTAAAATATTTTTCCGAAAGAGAAAAGTTAAAGTTAGTTTTACATTTAAAAATGCAAATCTTTAATAGATTTGTTGCCGATGTATTCTACTTTCAAAAGAGATCAAACGTGCTTGCAGCAAAAACTAAGAATATTACTCTCTTTGTTGCCACGAACAGGGGGCGTCCTTAGCAGTGCGCGGGGCTCTGTGCGTGTGTCATGTGCGGGGCCCCGTAAGGATAAACTATATTTACCGTACCACATCACGCTAATCCGCTAATCCTTCTCTAACGCTGTAACAATAACAAGACAGTATGTCTGCCTTAACGCTGTGGGCCTTCCTTTTTGTTACAAAATATAGAACATTGCGTAGCCATTGTTGGCTTACTATTGGCCGCGCTAAGTGATATATATATATACTGTACAGCAATTGTTCTGCATAAAGAAAATTCTTTCAACTTTAAACAAAAGTTTAAAAATTATTCCCATGGTCATAGCCTATTGGAAATAAAACAAATAGACGGAGGCAACCGGTCTTGATATTTTATTTCGTATACAAAACATCGACATCCAATCGGATTGTGTAAGGAAAATATTTGGTGATCAAGTTTGTGACTAAAATCTCTGATCGCGTAACCCCCTCAAGCGCGGGGCCTGGGGCGGCTGCCACACTTGCCACTCCCTAAGGCCGCTACTGGCCAGGAATAAAACTGTATGATATACAGCGTATTCTTATTAACTATTATTCTTAATAATGCTAGAATGTCCATTATTCGCGTTGACCAGGGTGGGACTACAAAACAGCGTGATGCATTGGTTAAGCCTATGATAAGGCAGCCACAATGAGTGGCCGTCTGTCTGGCTAGCGAATGCGTCTGTTAGGAATAAATCCAAAAGCAATATTGAATTGTTCAACTTTTTTTTCCAAATTAACCCCAGAGATCCTACCTTTTCAAGTTATTATCACATCCTTCCTATTAAAGTTCTTAAACTGATATCTACTAGGAACTTAAAACAATTCGACCACTTCTGGTTGTCTTGACTGGCACAACAGGTTCTCTAGACTTTGGTCTATAACTGTCTGTTTCGTTTGTTCTAACAGTTTACTGTTCGTTGCCTTCATCGGTATCATAGTATCCAAAGATATTATGATTAAAACCCTTAAAAAGCGTTGATTTCTTCTGTATGTTTTCCCATTGTTTGTTTACGATGTAAGATTTGTGTAAGGAATTTTTTTTTAATGAGAACTACTTTCTGCCATGTTTGTTCTAGACGAACTCTCACTTTCTTTCCGACAGAGTAATCTTTTGCTTTTGCATCGTATTTCACTTTGCTTTTCATCAGTCGTTCGTTGAGTAATGCCTCTGCATTTTCAGTTACCGATGGTTTCAACAGTTTTGGATCAGTTGGATTAATGTTCCTGAGTCTTCTACTAATCAGCAGTTGTGATGCTTATCGGAGTATTTCTATACTCGAGCATGCTTTCTGCAAAATGACGAGAAACTGACGAAACTGATCACCCAATCCAACGAAAAAGCAAAAGAAGGTAGTGAATACTATGGATTATCTGTAATCAAAACTACCAGAAAAAGAAAAGACTTTATAGGAAGTTGAGTTCTAATGTAGGACTGTCAATTGAACTGCATTTCAAACGTGTTGCGACAGAAATGCTGAACAGATCTCAAATGGGGATGAAAGACAGATTACAAAGGCTGGAAAAAATGGATACCTTTGGGTTTCTTCTTGAACCAAAACACCTGTTGGATTATGACACGCTTATGAAAAACTGTGTTCTTTGTTACTGTTTGTTTGATGAAATAAATGGAAAATCGCTTGTTCAATGATGTCATTGATGTACGAGCAGTTTTGATCAACAAACCAGTAATACGATCCACAATAGATATATTTTGGAAACGGGCTTCATATGGTATACCGAATACCGCTAACTCAGGCCACTTCCATTTTGTCATTCTCAAAGCTCAAGTTCATCAAAAACTATCCCAGGAGCACAATGACGCAAGAAAGGCTTATCATGGTTGTCACAAGATGGTATGTGATGCCGGGGATTGTATTATTTGAATAATATTAACGATGACGATCTAGGATTCAAATGAGTAATGCTTTGATAATCAAATACAGGAACCTTTATTTAAATCCAACATAAGTACAGCTATGTACAAATAAATATTAATAAAACTTATGATTGAATAAAGACATACTTTCTTTCAAAATATTAGACCTACAAAAATACACGACTGATCTCAAACAGAATCAAAGCCCGACTGACTAGACCTAAGCTTTGCAACCGAGTCCCGTTGCAACAGCTAATTTATTCTAACCAATCAAATTTGAATTGAGACGTCTGTAGAGCACGTGGCTGAAATTCTGGAACAAACTAAAAATGGCTGCTGGGACTAAAAATAACTACTGGGATTTTCCGGAGGTACTGTTAAAAACCTAGATGTCATATTTGTATAAGTGTCCTTACTAAATTATGAAATACATAGATAAACTTAGAATTGTATATGTGACAATGGCTTTAATGTCAGTGAATTCACAAATACTAGAAAGTATCGATGTAGATGATGTTATAGATGTCTTTGCTGCACAGAATGCACGACGTGAAGCGATATGAATCGATATTTGTCCCGTGTGCATTATTTAGCTAATAAACAACGATATTATTTATTAAAAGAGTCTTAATGATAATTTTTTTTGTTAAGTTAACTGATATACTGAACCAATTTGATATTGGGCTTATATATTTTTGCGTACATTATGTCATGTCATAGGTCGAATGCCAAAATGCAAGGGGCCCCCAAAGAGGTCGATCCCCCCGGGCCCCCGAGCCCCTAGCTATGCCCCTGCATCCCAGAGACATTGTTATATACGTCTATGCTTCCATCATTCCAACTCCCTCCCACTGACCGGTGTCCTAGATCTCCTAAGACTTTAAAAAAAAAACGCCAGAGAATCCTCTCATTTATTAGATTACCTGACCTACTTGGACGCCATGGAGTCCACACAGAAGGCTAAAGATCAATCGTCTTGTATTTACACACTTAGAATTTTGAAAAGACTTGACTGCTGCCCTTACTTCTGTCTAAACCTGGTGATTACTCAATGGAACATTGTCTTTGTCAAACCGACCAGTTGTCATGGTTACCGACGCCATTTTTAACAGATTTTTTTTTTTTTTTTTTTGCTTTCGATGGTCAACTAATCTAATTGTTAAAATGTCCCAGACAACCAAGAGTTTCTTATTAAGATGTGGCAAGTTTTATTTTAAGGCAAATAAGATTTTCATGTTTACAATCACGATTTCTATTTTTTTCTATATAACCTTTCAACTACCAGGCCCCCTAAACACCCCCCTCCCCTTTCGGATTTCATTCACCTTAAAAAAAAAAAATACTTTTGGCAGATTTATTCCATTGCCAGCCATTTTACAGGACTATTAGGGGTATATTAGGCTTATATTAAACGGAGAGAGAAATAAATAAATATATATATATATATATATATATATATAGAGAGAGAGAGAGAGAGAGGAAAAGACAACAAAAGAGAGAAAGTGAGAGAAAGAGAGAGAGAGTGATACCCTCTTTCTTTGCCAAACACATGCTCTATCTATTCTTACTGGAAAAGTTCACAAATTTATTCTCAACGTATTTTCCAACATTCATTATCCAAAGGTTTGGTTGATCATATTTAACACACTCTCTATCTTTCACTCTCTCTCAAACCATTTGGGTTTTCGTCCACTGGTGACCCCTAGGCCAGGTCAAGCTTACGTGTTTGTTGACGAAGGTCCAGCTAAATGTGAGAGTCCGAGGCAGAGCGCACGTCTCTAGGATGTAAAGAAAATATGTCCGTTATCTTCGCGAGGGAGGGGGGGGGAGGAAACTCCCCTAGGATCATCTTAGAGGGGAGGGGAACTTGACATGACGTAGATGGGGGGCGGGAAATAAGGGAGCCAGAGGCAAGTAGCGAGCTGAAATGATACATTTCTTGCATGAGTACACTCATGGCTGGAGCACAGACGTTGGTTCACGTGAGCATACACTGTCTAGGGATCTCTTGCTAGTCAAATATCTATACTCATAGAGTCAATCAATAATGTCTTGTAATCGGAATCTTTATTTTGTTTTTGTAGCAGGCCTGTTGTATAATGTGCATCTGATCCTTTCTTCTCCTTCCTCGTTCAAGATCTGGTCTAGTGCAGTGTGCATAATAAATAAATAACATTGCCTTCTCATTCTGAGATCGAAAAAGTAATATAACGTAAAAAACGAAGACCCAGATTTGACCGACATATTTACTCCACGTCACTGGAAGGTGGTCATGACTCGCCCCGGGGCAATGTTCAGATTTACTATTAGGCAACACAAGCTCAAGAAGGTGTGGTGGCTGAGGGGTTTAAGCGCTTGAGTTCTGTGTCCTAGGTTCAAATCCTGTTGAAGTCTGGGATTTTCAGGAGTTTGAGTCCACCCAGCTCTTATGAAAACCTGACATTCTAGTTGGGAAAAGTAAGGGCGGTTGGCCACATGACACCCTCGTTACATTATCTGCTCTATAAGACTGTTTTGTCTGACTTGAGAACTTTAACATAAGCTATATCTTAAGGACCACAAGAAATATTAGTACTTACATATAATATCTGAAGTCATAAAAGGTCAAAGAAGTGACGCATGTCTCAAATAATTTAAGGCCTTTGCAAGTGCAAATACGGCAATTTACGTTCACTGCGACTATTTTTCGACAATAGCTTTTCTGTGGATCTAAAGTTTTTTCCCCACAGATTATTATTATTTGAGGCCAAAAAGAAAATCCGCTGCCGAAGACCAACGCAGACGGGGAGAAGAAAATCTAAATCGACCACCTGGGGAGAATGGTTATGCTTGCCCTGGAAGTGGCAAAATATGTAGGTCACAGCTGGGGCTGCGCAACCACGGGAAATACTGCATTCCTCATTATTCTTCGGATTCGAAGAGAAGGCTTATTACTATTTGTTATTTCATTATTGTAGGCGTTTCCCTGCTGCATAAAACTCTGGGGTAAAAAGATTAAAACAGTAACGACATTCTAGAAAAAAACAAAACTTCGGCAACAAATGGATATTTCTATACAATAAACCAAAAAAAACTAGAGAAAAAAATATATTTGGGGGTCATAAAGATACAACACATCTATTTAAAACTGGGATGCCTTATACGGCCCGAGGGTCATTCTCAGCCTGTGATGCGGAGCTATCTGACCCCTTGAAGCTCTTATCATATTGCTAAGCCACAGAGGCTCAGTCCCTAAAGTTGTTCTTTCTGTGTAAATCGCGTGCCGAAAATGATCATGAACACCCACACACACACACACACTAACCCCAGTGATTTAGATGGTTGGCCACTACGTTGTTATTGAAACATTTATATATAAAAGTCTCAAAAACAAAACAAAAAAAAAAAGAAGAAAAACAAATGAAGATGAACTTTACAAATGGCAATGTACTAAAATTTTTATATGAATTTTTGTTTAGAACTGAAGAACTTCTAATAATAACACCAACGCTGAAATAAATCGATCTCATATTTTCTGTCTTTGTATTAATCCAAGAATGACCTTAAATCTTTTTTTTTTCACATTCCTTCCTTGAGCTTCTCTAAATCTTTTCTGTAGCTATTTTCCTTCTAGACTTTTCTTTATCAAACTTGTTGTTGAAGTTAAGAGTTTTCCTTCGAGGTTCTGAAGTTTTCTGAGTAACAAACTCTTTTAACATTCATAATGTCAAAGGTTAGATAAGAGTGCTACTCGATATATTAATCTGTATACGTATCTATTTATGTGTGTGTGTTTAAAAATGGAATATAATAAAATATATGTTTTTAATTTGATAAGAACTTTTCAAATATATTCTAGTAAACAAAACATTCAGAGTTCTTTGAAAACTAAAGAGAACAGACATTGGCTAGTCTAGGGATCAAACCCACGACATTTGCGTTATTAACTCGATGCGTTCTGTCTTATTGCCGTGTGCGAACATTTAGTTTGTATCTAAATGAATGGTTCACTTTTGTTTACTTAAGTTCTTGACCACTGTCCAACCTTTTCATTCTTGACCAGGAAGAAAGTATAAGTCAATGGTAACTGCCCTGTATTGATCACACCTAAAATACAACAACTTGGAAACAAAAAATGTATTTTACAGCCAATCCCAAGGGAGAACAGCCTGGTCGTGTGGTAAAAGCTATGAGCTGTTGTTCTATGGTCTCAATGGGTTTGAACCCTACCATCCATCCCCGGGTGTCTAAGCTAGAACGACACATGAATTGACAGAGCTATGAGTTTGAGTTTTGAGTTTTAGGCACATCGCCACAATTTAGGCCATGTCGTGCCTGTAATCAAGGGCTACTCTCCCTTCATACCACAAGAGCTATATAGTTAAGTCATAAAAACTAAAGTCCAAGGCTATCCAGACATGCATTGATACATACATATTAAAGAACAATACGCTGTATTTATATGTGTACATAGTCTTTCAAGTATATACAAATAAATAAAATCAAAATGTTAATCTACAAGGGGAACAACAATGTTCATTTATTACCATTTGAGAGTAGGCTGCTAGTTCATCCCACCCTGTAAGTTTTCTTCATTCACATCAATGAAATTCAAACTACGATATTCATTTAACAGAATTTCTGTATTTTTTGTGATAATGTGTGGCTTCGGCACCGGTATTAGACTGACTCTTCGATAAGTCTAATAGTTAATAAACGCCTGATTAGCTCCCTTGGTTGAAGTGATGAAGTTTAAAAATGTACATTTTAAAGATCTAAAAAAAAATCATCAACAAAAAAAAAAAAATCGTTCTTGTTACACAAACCTCTGAATTATTTATATCATATTTCAAACCACATCTTGATTTATTAATCTTTATTCATATATTATTGCAATGTGAGTCCCGGTCTTCAAGGCCACCTTATGTGATTGTACATCTCGATAACTACAACAACAGCAATAAAACCTACACCAACACATACACACATGCTCTATTAGCCATTGACGTACCCGTAGGAATGACGTCAGGTCAGACTTCATCCTCACCTAGTACTACAGGATACCTCTCAAAGCACGCGGCCCACTACAAGATGGGGGTAACCCAATGTCCCGGAATGCTCACCACTTTCTCCAAGGGAAACCAAATACACAAACATATCAGATGTGAGTGCTGGCGTCTAGACCACACTTTAATGTCCAGACTCATGAAACAAGAAGAGAATATACTGTCCATCCATCCGACAGATAGATAGGCCTGCATTTATCTTTTCCTGACAGATGACCATTAGTGAATATACTATTTTTAGAAGCAAGTCTTAGAAGACAAACTTATAAATGTACGTTCCATGAGACTATCTTTCGTTGATATTACGCAGAAATACAAAGTAGAACTGTTGGGCCTGTCAAACGATGGAGGACAATAGATGCCTGCTGTTCACGTAATATTTATTGATGGAATGGGAAAGATGAAGGCAACATTGACGCCAGCAACAGAGCACTGGCGGATCCAGGGGGGAGGGGCGATCTACCCCCCCCCCACTCGGCGGACAAATTTTAGTATAGAATTCACACAATTGGTATATGAATTTATTACTTATGTTAATAATATATACTAATTATTTTTATTTCTACATATTTTAAAATTATTTCACCCCCCTCTAATATGTTGGCCGATATGGTGAGGTCGGGAGTGGGCGGTGGCATCTATTTCGCCCCCCGTCCATAAGCTTTCGAATGGGGGGGGGGCGGTCCAATTTCGGGTGGGGGGCGGACGAATTTTAGTTTAGAATTCACACAATTTGTATACGAACTTATTACTTGTGTTAATAATATATACTAATTATTTATATTTCGCCCCCCCCTCTAGTATGTTGGCCGATATGGTGGGGTCAGAAGGGGGCGATGGATATTTTTATGGATGGATATTATTAGAATATTTTTCAACATTATTCAAAAGGTCCTTTTTTAATAAGATGAATGGTGAGCTTTAGGTCAGGAGAATGCATTTCTTCGGTGGAGAATGCAAAAAAACTTTTTTGGCGTCGAGGCTTCGCCCCGAAACCTACTGATGAATAATGAGATGTATATGTCAGGATGGTGCGTTTCTGCAGTGACGAATGCATGAAAACGCTTCTAGAGTCGGGGCTTCGCCCCGAATCCCACTGGCGAAGTTTACAGCCCTCCCTCAGACTTCCAACTTGCCTCAACATGACTTTTTTTTTATATTTTTTTCCACAAAGATTAAAAAAAAAACAGCCTTTTTTTTTTCTTGTTTGTATATATATATATATATATATATATATATATATATATATA
>JADKLZ010018751.1:6903-18578 GCA_021533235.1 Biomphalaria straminea | reverse complement strand
CCCAAAAACAAAATAAGTAAGAAGAAAGAAATAAAAAATAAGTTTGCAAAGTCGCAAAATGTTGTCAACAAGTAAAAAAATAGATCATTACATAGCTTAGCATTATAATTTAATGAAGTCATTCCATTAGAAGATAAAGAATACAAAAGTTTGATAAAAGGAAGGAAAAAAGAAGAAAAAATCTACTTAATAGAGTATAAGATATATAAATATATATAATCACATATCAACCACTAGCCTTTTAGTATTTGTCTATTAGAGGTCATTGCTTGACCATGCCAAACACAACAACCTTAGACATCTATGAAACTATTGTGTCATACTTTGTTATGTTTTAACCATGTCAGAGACTATTGCTTTGTTTTGTCACACTTATTCTCAACAACAAAAACATTAAAGATTTAGTTTGAGTTCAAAACTGTCATCCCCGTGTCTCTTCATTGGTTTCTTTCTGTCACGTGGTGTGGGCGTCATTTTTGTAAGAGAAATGCAAACAGTTTTGTTTTTTTAAACACACTAACTTCTGGTAGCTTGGAGTTTCTACACAGAAAAGTAAATAATATAGGGGAGATAATTCGTTTTCCGATTATAACATTCTGATAACTTTCGATTTTTGATGGTGAAAAAAAAAAAAAAAAGACAAAATAGATGAAACAAGTTTCTATCAGGACGTTCATTGATTCAAGCTTCATGTTAAGTCTACTGCTGTGGATTTATTTAATTTTAAATTTATATTGCGCGTTCTTAAGCAATGTACAGTGTGCTCTCTTGTTTTGAAATTTCAACTTGCAAAATCAAATTAATTTACTTTGAAAAGAGGCGCATACTCTACTATTCAATAATACTAGAATCATTGGATTTTGGCTTATAAGATTTTACCGCTAAATATACCAACCGAAATAGATTAAACGACATGAAAGTATTAGTATACATTATTTTGTAACATTACAATACATGACATTCAATAGCTTTGTGACTGTGAATAAGGGAATGCCACTGCAGTTCTTTTTTTAAATCTTATAAATTACAAAAATTCCTTCAGATATGCAAATGCAGAGGATATATATGACCACCTTCAGTCGCGAAATGACTATGGATTATCTCAGGGAAATGAGATGAATGCCTGGACGTTAGCTATGGTCGGAACGATGACAACTAAACAGCATCTCCTATAATCTCCACACAGCTGATGTACCAAAAGGAACTACAAAAGCTAATACTGTTTGGGAATCACAACGAATGCTGTTTGGGAATCGCAGCGTAATAGGCTCTGCCTATGTGTAGCATTGTGAGCTGCCAATTACCTGCCAGCTCCTGATTTTGGAAGATGACTCCTGAAGACTTTCTGATGTTCGGTCTAGCAGCTGCCAAGCAGCAAACAGTAGAGCCCAAAGCTTGCTGTTTTATTTATTTCTCTTGTTACGATAACCAGAGCCGGTCTTAGGCCACTGCAACCTCTGCACCGCAGTGGGCCCCGCACTTTGCACGAATTCTAGGTTTAAATGATTAAATTAAACCATTTTAACTTAGTATGAAAGGGTTCCTGGAATTCTCCTAAAATTGTAAAATATACGAAAAATTCATGAAAATCTCCTGAAATTATTTAAATCTGAAAACTAATGCAAACCTTCTTAAAAACACACAAAATTGTCATTTCTGGGTGTCATTCACTATGGAAAACGCCAATCCAACCAGCAGAAAAAAAAAACCGGCATTGTCAACTTATATTTTATAGAAATGTAATAATATGACGAATGTTAACAAAAACAAGCAGTTCAAATTCTTAACTTAATTTGATAGTCACTGGAATATAATATAGATATAAATCTATCTCGACCTTTAAAACAGAAAACTTGCTGCCGAGGACAGACGCAGACGCGAAAAGAAAATATTAATCGACCACCGGAGGACAATGGTTATGCTTGTCCTAGATGTGGCAAAATATATAGGTCACATCTGGGGCTGCGTAGCCACTGGAAATACTGCATTTCGCATTAATCTTCGGATTTGATGTCAAGCCTTATTATAATTATTATTTTGCTGGTAAAATTATGACCATGTGTTCATGCTTCAGTGTCTAATGTCCCGTACCAAAACAAAGGAAATGGTGATTACACAGTTGCTCTACTCCTTACTTGCTCATACTGAACAAGATATCTAGCTAGCGGTCAATGAGTTTGCTACGCTGCAGCCACTTTTGATTTAACTATAAACCTCAGTAAAAAACTTAGGGTTACCGTTAGGGCGTGGTGAAGAAAGGCCCAGGAGATATCTGAATTGAGGGATGTTTTAAAGCAGGCCATATCCTTCCATGGGCTGTAGCACCAGTAGCAGTAGTATATAACCTTTCTTAGTATAAATTATTTAACCGAGCAAGGCTCGGCCACCTGATATTGACTAAAACAAAAGCAAGAACAGAGTTATGGCGACGGAAAGAGAAATACAAACACACACACACACACACAACTCTGAAGGTCAGAATTAAGGATTATGTATTTAGCTGGACCCCTTTTTTTTTTTTTTACAGCATCTGACCGCCACTTCATCCATCACCTTTTTTTTAAAAGCATCTTTCCTTTCAGCGCCAGATCTTACCATCAATCAAACCCTAGACCCAGAAATATGCAAAGGCTTCGGAGTATATTGAAATATATATGTCAGTCAACAAAGCACGCTACGGATATTGTTTTCCCTTACCCATCTCTCTCTCTCTTTCTCTCTCTCTTTCTCTCTCTTTCTCTTTCTCTCTCTCTCTCTCTCTTTCTCTCTCTTACTCTCTCTCTCTCTCTGTAACTGTGTACATTTATACACAGACTTTAGAAACAAGCAGGATATGCAGTAATAAATTTGTTTAAATTATTATAATCTCTTTAGACTTCCATCCAGACAGTGGCGTAGCGTAGGGGGGGGGGAGGAGGGAGCTTTCGAAAATCCCCCCGGGCCCCCACATAGGAGGGCCCCCAAACGGGTGTCCGAAATGTGTTTGTAAATACATAAAGTAATATATTTGATTGACAAATAGTGTCAAGTACCAGTACGTTTTAAAATATTTTTCCGAAAGAGAAAAGTTAAAGTTAGTTTTACATTTAAAAATGCAAATCTTTAATAGATTTGTTGCCGATGTATTCTACTTTCAAAAGAGATCAAACGTGCTTGCAGCAAAAACTAAGAATATTACTCTCTTTGTTGCCACGAACAGGGGCGTCCTTAGCAGTGCGCGGGGCCCTGTGTGTGTGACATGTGCGGGGCCCCGTAAGGATAAACTATATTTACCGTACCACATCACGCTAATCCGCTAATCCTTCTCTAACGCTGTAACAATAACAAGACAGTATGTCTGCCTTAACGCTGTGGGCCTTCCTTTTTGTTACAAAATATAGAACATTGCGTAGCCATTGTTGGCTTACTATTGGCCGCGCTAAGTGATATATATATATACTGTACAGCAATTGTTCTGCATAAAGAAAATTCTTTCAACTTTAAACAAAAGTTTAAAAATTATTCCCATGGTCATAGCCTATTGGAAATAAAACAAATAGACGGAGGCAACCGGTCTTGATATTTTATTTCGTATACAAAACATCGACATCCAATCGGATTGTGTAAGGAAAATATTTGGTGATCAAGTTTGTGACTAAAATCTCTGATCGCGTAACCCCCTCAAGCGCGGGGCCTGGGGCGGCTGCCACACTTGCCACTCCCTAAGGCCGCTACTGGCCACGAATAAAACTGTATGATATACAGCGTATTCTTATTAACTATTATTCTTAATAATGCTAGAATGTCCATTATTCGCGTTGACCAGGGTGGGACTACAAAACAGCGTGATGCATTGGTTAAATCTATGATAAGGCAGCCACAATGAGTGGCCGTCTGTCTGGCTAGCGAATGCGTCTGTTAGGAATAAATCCAAAAGCAATATTGAATTGTTCAACTTTTTTTTCCAAATTAACCCCAGAGATCCTACCTTTTCAAGTTATTATCACATCCTTCCTATTAAAGTTCTTAAACTGATATCTACTAGGAACTTAAACAATTCGACCACTTCTGGTTGTCTTGGCTGGCACAACAGGTTCTCTAGACGTTGGTCTATAACTGTCTGTTTCGCTTGTTCTAACAGTTTACTGTTCGTTGCCTTCATCGGTATTGTCACAAGTGTGTTGTGATGCCGGGGATTTTACTTGAATTAAAACAGTTGAACAAATGACGATCTAGGATTCACAAAAATTAATTCTTTGTTGAGAATAAAACTCTAGAAACTTTATTTAAATATAACGTAAGTACAGCTAATGTACAAGGTACATATTAATAAAATGAGAATACAATAAAAAGGCTTCTTTCTTCAATAATATTTCAGAGCAAAACTAGAAACACAACCTATCATTTAAAAAGCTCGATCCAGACTGAATCTGGCGCGTCTTATTCTCCTGGCGCTAACTCTTTTAAATAAAAAGGTCTTTTTATTTTAAATCAACCAATAGATTTGAATTCTAGAAGTCTATAGACAAGCTATAAATAACTCCCGGGCAAAACCCTTACGGTAATCAACCCAGATTCTAGGTTTTCCTAGGTGGCCTTAATAAATAAAAAATACATAAATAAACCTAGAAAGGCATATGTGACAGGTATCATAGTATCCAAAGTAATATTTTGCTTTTGCATCGTATTTCACTTTGCTTTTCATCAGTCGTTCGTTGAGTAATGTCTCTGCATTTTCAGTTACCGATGGTTTCAACAGTTTTGGATCAGTTGGATTAATGTCCCTGAGTCTTCTACTCATCAGCAGTTGTGATGCTTATCGGAGTATTTCTATACTCGAGCATGCTTTCTGCAAAATGACGAGAAACTGACGAAACTGATCACCCAATCCAACGAAAACGCAAAAGAAGGTAGTGAATACTATGGATTACCTGTAATCAAAACTACCAGAAAAAGAAAAGACTTTATAGGAAGTTGAGTTCTTATGTATTACTGTCAATAGAATTGCATTTCAAACGTGTTGCGACAGAAGTGCTGGACAGATTTCAAATGGTGATGAAGGACAGATTACAAAGGCTGGAAAAAATGGATACCTTTGGGTTTCTTCTTGAACCAAGACACCTGTTGGATTATGACACGCTTATGAAAAACTGTGTTATTTTTTACTGTTTGTTTGATGAAATAAATGGCAAATCGCTTGTTCAATGATGTCATTGATGTACGAGCAGTTTTGATCAACAAACCAGTAATACAATCCACAATAGATATATTTTGGAAACGGGCTTCATATGGTATACCGAATACCGCTAACTCAGGCCACTTCCATTTTGTCATTCTCAAAGCTCAAGTTCATCAAAAACTATCACAGGAGCACAATGACGCAAGAAAGGCTTATCATGGCTGTCACAAGATGGTATGTGATGCCGGGGAATGTATTATTTGAATAATATTAACGATGACGATCTAGGATTCAACTGAGTAATGCTTTGATAATCAAATACAGGAACCTTTATTTAAATCCAACATAAGTACAGCTATGTACAAATAAATATTAATAAAACTTATGATTGAATAAAGACATACTTTCTTTCAAAATATTAGACCTACAAAAATACACGACTGATCTCAAACAGAATCAAAGCCCGACTGACTAGACCTAAGCTTTGCAACCGAGTCCCGTTGCAACAGCTAATTTATTCTAACCAATCAAATTTGAATTGAGACGTCTGTAGAGCACGTGGCTGAAATTCTGGAACAAACTAAAAATGGCTGCTGGGACTAAAAATAACTGCTGGGATTTTCCGGAGGTACTGTTAAAAACCTAGATGTCATATTTGTATAAGTGTCCTTACTAAATTATGAAATACATAGATAAACTTAGAATTGTATATGTGACAATGGCTTTAATGTCTGTGAATTCACAAATACTAGAAAGTATCGATGTAGATGATGTTATAGATGTCTTTGCTGCACATAATGTACGACGTGAAGCGATATGAATCGAGATTTGTCACGTGTGCATTATTTAGCTAATAAACAACGGTATTATTTATTAAAAGAGTCTTAATGATAATTTTTTTTTGTTAAGTTAACTGATATACTGAACCAATTTGATATTGGGCTTATATATTTTTGCGTACATTATGTCATGTCATAGGTCGAATGCCAAAATGCAAGGGGCCCCCAAAGAGGTCGATCCCCCCGGGCCCCCGAGCCCCTAGCTATGCCCCTGCATCCCAGAGACATTGTTATATACGTCTATGCTTCCATCATTCCAACTCCCTCCCACTGACCGGTGTCCTAGATCTCCTAAGACTTAAAAAAACCGCCAGAGAATCCCCTCATTTATTAGATTACCTGACCTACTTGGACGCCATGGTGTCCACACAGAAGGCTAAAGATCAATCGTCTTGTATTTACACACTTAGAATTTTGAAAAGACTTGACTGCTGCCCTTACTTCTGTCTAAACCTGGTGATTACTCAATGGAACATTGTCTTTCTCAAACCGACCAGTTGTTATGGTTACCGACGCCATTTTTAACAGATTTTTTTTTTTTTTGCTTTCGATGGTCAACTAATCTAATTGTTAAAATGTCCCCGACAACCAAGAGTTTCTTATTAAGATGTGGCAAGTTTTATTTTAAGGCAAATAAGATTTTCATGTTTACAATCACGATTTCCATTTTTTTCTATATAACCTTTCAACTACCAGGCCCCCTAAACAGCCCCCCTCCCCATTCGGATTTCATTCACCTTAAAAAATTTATTCCATTGCCAGCCATTTTACAGGACTATTAGGGATATATTAGACATATATTAAACGGAGAGAGAAATAAATAGAGAGAGAGAGAGAGGAAAAAAGGAGAGAGAGATCGAAAGAGAGAGAGAGAGAGAAAGACAGAGTGATACCCTCTTTCTGTGCCAAACACATGCTCTATCTCCTCTTACTGGAAAAGTTCACAAATTTATTCTCAACGTATTTTCCAACATTCACTATCCAAAGGTTTGGTTGATCATATTTAACACACTCTCTGTCTTTCACTCTCTCTCAAACCATTTTGGGTTTTCGTCCACTGGTGACCCTTAGGCCAGGTCAAGCTTACATGTTTGTTGACGAAGGTCCAGCTAAATGTGAGAGTCCGAGGCAGAGCGCACGTCTTTAGGATGTAAAGAAAATATGTCCGTTATCTTCGCGAGGGAGGGGGGGGGAGGAAACTCCCCTAGGATCATCTTAGAGGGGAGGGGAACTTGACATGACGTAGATGGGGGGGGGGCGGGAAATAAGGGAGCCAGAGGCAAGTAGCGAGCTGAAATGATACATTTCTTGCATGAGTACACTCGTGGCTGGAGCACAGACGTTGGTTCACGTGAGCATACACTGTCTAGGGATCTCTTGCTAGTCAAATATCTATACTCATAGAGTCAATCAATAATGTCTTGTAATCGGAATCTTTATTTTGTTTTTGTAGCAGGCCTGTTGTATAATGTGCATCTGATCCTTTCTTCTCCTTCCTCGTTCAAGATCTGGTCTAGTGCAGTGTGCATAATAAATAAATAACATTGCCTTCTCATTCTGAGATCGAAAAGGTAATATAACGTAAAAAACGAAGACCCAGATTTGACCGACATATTTACTCCACGTCACTGGAAGGAGGTCATGACTCGCCCCGGGGCAATGTTCAGATTTAGTATTAGGTAACACAAGCTCAAGAAGGTGTGGTGGCTGAGGGGTTTAAGCGCTTGAGTTCTGTGTCCTAGGTTCAAATCCTGTTGAAGTCTGGGATTTTCAGGAGTTTGAGTCCACCCAGCTCTAATGAGAACCTGCCATTCCAGTCGGGAAAAGTAAGGGCGGTTGGCCACATGACACCCCCGTTAACCGTGGGCTACAGACCTTTACATTAATCTGCTCTATAAGACTGTTTTGTCTGTCTGGAGAACTTCAACATAAGCTATATCTTAAGGACCACAAGAAATATTAGTACTTACATATAATATCTGAAGTCATAAAATGTCAAAGAAGTGACGCATGTCTCAAATAATTTAAGGCCTTTGCAAGTGTAAATAGGGCAATATTCGTTCACTGCGACTATTTTTCGAAAATAGCTTTTCTGTGGATCTAAAAGTTTTTTCCCCCACAGATTATTATTATTTGAAACCAAAAGAAAATCCGCTGCCGAGGACCAACGGGGAGAAGAAAATCTAAATCGACCACCTGCGGAGAATGGTTATGCTTGCCCTGGGAGTGGCAAAATATGTAGGTCACAGCTGGGGCTGCGCAACCACGGGAAATATTGCATTCCTCATTAATCTTCGGATTCGAAGAGAAGGCTTATTACTATCTGTTATTTCATTATTGTAGGTGTTTCCCTGCTGCATAAGACCCTGGGGTAAACAGTTAAAAACAGTAACGACATTAATGAAAAAAACAAAACTTCTACAAGAAATGAATATTTCTATACTAAAACCAAAAAACTAGAGAAAAAAATAAAAATGGTGGGTCATAAAGATACAACACATCTATTAAATCTGGGATGCCATATACGGCCCGACGGTCATTCTCAGCCTGTGATGTGGAGCTATCTGGCCCCTTGAAACTCCTTATATAACTAAGCCACAGAGGCTCAGTCCCTAAAGTTGTTCTTTCTGTGTAAATCGCGTGCCGAAAATGATCATGAACCCCCCCACACACACACACACACTTACCCCAGTGATTTAGATGGTTGGCCACTACGTTGTTATTGAAACATTTATATATAAAAGTCTCAAAAACAAAACAAAAAAAAAAAGAAGAAAAACAAATGAAGATGAACTTTACAAATGGCAATGTACTAAAATTTTTATATGAATTTTTGTTTAGAACTGAAGAACTTCTAATAATAACACCAACGCTGAAATAAATCGATCTCATATTTTCTGTCTTTGTATTAATCCAAGAATGACCTTAAATCTTTTTTTTTTCACATTCCTTCCTTGAGCTTCTCTAAATCTTTTCTGTAGCTATTTTCCTTCTAGACTTTTCTTTATCAAACTTGTTGTTGAAGTTAAGAGTTTTCCTTCGAGGTTCTGAAGTTTTCTGAGTAACAAACTCTTTTAACATTCATAATGTCAAAGGTTAGATAAGAGTGCTACTCGATATATTAATCTGTATACGTATCTATTTATGTGTGTGTGTTTAAAAATGGAATATAATAAAATATATGTTTTTAATTTGATAAGAACTTTTCAAATATATTCTAGTAAACAAAACATTCAGAGTTCTTTGAAAACTAAAGAGAACAGACATTGGCTAGTCTAGGGATCAAACCCACGACATTTGCGTTATTAACTCGATGCGTTCTGTCTTATTGCCGTGTGCGAACATTTAGTTTGTATCTAAATGAATGGTTCACTTTTGTTTACTTAAGTTCTTGACCACTGTCCAACCTTTTCATTCTTGACCAGGAAGAAAGTATAAGTCAATGGTAACTGCCCTGTATTGATCACACCTAAAATACAACAACTTGGAAACAAAAAATGTATTTTACAGCCAATCCCAAGGGAGAACAGCCTGGTCGTGTGGTAAAAGCTATGAGCTGTTGTTCTATGGTCTCAATGGGTTTGAACCCTACCATCCATCCCCGGGTGTCTAAGCTAGAACGACACATGAATTGACAGAGCTATGAGTTTGAGTTTTGAGTTTTAGGCACATCGCCACAATTTAGGCCATGTCGTGCCTGTAATCAAGGGCTACTCTCCCTTCATACCACAAGAGCTATATAGTTAAGTCATAAAAACTAAAGTCCAAGGCTATCCAGACATGCATTGATACATACATATTAAAGAACAATACGCTGTATTTATATGTGTACATAGTCTTTCAAGTATATACAAATAAATAAAATCAAAATGTTAATCTACAAGGGGAACAACAATGTTCATTTATTACCATTTGAGAGTAGGCTGCTAGTTCATCCCACCCTGTAAGTTTTCTTCATTCACATCAATGAAATTCAAACTACGATATTCATTTAACAGAATTTCTGTATTTTTTGTGATAATGTGTGGCTTCGGCACCGGTATTAGACTGACTCTTCGATAAGTCTAATAGTTAATAAACGCCTGATTAGCTCCCTTGGTTGAAGTGATGAAGTTTAAAAATGTACATTTTAAAGATCTAAAAAAAAATCATCAACAAAAAAAAAAAAATCGTTCTTGTTACACAAACCTCTGAATTATTTATATCATATTTCAAACCACATCTTGATTTATTAATCTTTATTCATATATTATTGCAATGTGAGTCCCGGTCTTCAAGGCCACCTTATGTGATTGTACATCTCGATAACTACAACAACAGCAATAAAACCTACACCAACACATACACACATGCTCTATTAGCCATTGACGTACCCGTAGGAATGACGTCAGGTCAGACTTCATCCTCACCTAGTACTACAGGATACCTCTCAAAGCACGCGGCCCACTACAAGATGGGGGTAACCCAATGTCCCGGAATGCTCACCACTTTCTCCAAGGGAAACCAAATACACAAACATATCAGATGTGAGTGCTGGCGTCTAGACCACACTTTAATGTCCAGACTCATGAAACAAGAAGAGAATATACTGTCCATCCATCCGACAGATAGATAGGCCTGCATTTATCTTTTCCTGACAGATGACCATTAGTGAATATACTATTTTTAGAAGCAAGTCTTAGAAGACAAACTTATAAATGTACGTTCCATGAGACTATCTTTCGTTGATATTACGCAGAAATACAAAGTAGAACTGTTGGGCCTGTCAAACGATGGAGGACAATAGATGCCTGCTGTTCACGTAATATTTATTGATGGAATGGGAAAGATGAAGGCAACATTGACGCCAGCAACAGAGCACTGGCGGATCCAGGGGGGAGGGGCGATCTACCCCCCCCCCACTCGGCGGACAAATTTTAGTATAGAATTCACACAATTGGTATATGAATTTATTACTTATGTTAATAATATATACTAATTATTTTTATTTCTACATATTTTAAAATTATTTCACCCCCCTCTAATATGTTGGCCGATATGGTGAGGTCGGGAGTGGGCGGTGGCATCTATTTCGCCCCCCGTCCATAAGCTTTCGAATGGGGGGGGGGCGGTCCAATTTCGGGTGGGGGGCGGACGAATTTTAGTTTAGAATTCACACAATTTGTATACGAACTTATTACTTGTGTTAATAATATATACTAATTATTTATATTTCGCCCCCCCCTCTAGTATGTTGGCCGATATGGTGGGGTCAGAAGGGGGCGATGGATATTTTTATGGATGGATATTATTAGAATATTTTTCAACATTATTCAAAAGGTCCTTTTTTAATAAGATGAATGGTGAGCTTTAGGTCAGGAGAATGCATTTCTTCGGTGGAGAATGCAAAAAAACTTTTTTGGCGTCGAGGCTTCGCCCCGAAACCTACTGATGAATAATGAGATGTATATGTCAGGATGGTGCGTTTCTGCAGTGACGAATGCATGAAAACGCTTCTAGAGTCGGGGCTTCGCCCCGAATCCCACTGGCGAAGTTTACAGCCCTCCCTCAGACTTCCAACTTGCCTCAACATGACTTTTTTTTTATATTTTTTTCCACAAAGATTAAAAAAAAAACAGCCTTTTTTTTTTCTTGTTTGTATATATATATATATATATATATATATATATATATATATA
>JADKLZ010018746.1:0-11084 GCA_021533235.1 Biomphalaria straminea | reverse complement strand
TTGTATCAATCATGGTGTTGTATCAATTCTAGTGTTGTATCAATTGTGGTGTTGTATCAATCCTGGTGTTGTATCAATTCTGGTGTTGTAGCAATTCTGCTGTTGTATCAAATTAAGTGTTGTATCAATTCTGGTGTTGTATCAATTCTAGTTTTATATCAATCCTGGTGTTGTATCAATCCTGATGTTGTATCAATCCTGATGTTGTGGGGACTGAGGAATGTGCACTGCGGTTTTGTGCCTCTTCATGTGGCTGGTGAGACCTATGTCTGCCCGGAATGTTTAATTGCACACTTGGCAGGTTAGTCCAGCTGGAGATTTCGTCGGTTGCATTTTTTTCTCTGGGGAGTTTCTCTTATGCTTTGCGCTGTTTTCTTCTGCAATTTTGGCGCCAGTTTTCAAATATCGACGCCGGGATGCTCTATCATGTGTCTCTCAGGTTTCAGGGTCAAGTTTTTCAGAGACGTTTTGGGGGTGTGCATGAAACGTCCACCTTGTGCTCGATTTCCTGCCTTTAGCTGGCCATAAAGACGTCTTTTTGGGTATGTGAGTTTTCCATTTTGCTGGCCTGCCCATTATAATAGAGACTGCATCAGGATTGACTGGATATATATATATATATATATATATAGTGTATTGTTAGTAAATACGTGTAACTGCTGAACAATCTGCATGATCAAGTCCAACAGAATTTTTACAGTTCTATGTTTAATTGGATGAAGTTTTGAGCCTGGAAACTGTTTGGCATCACTTTGAAAATAGCTATTTAAAAGCTAACAAGACAAGAATTACAAACAGTCTATCACGTGGGTGATCACATGGATCCATGGTTATTGACCTGATGAAAACGTATCAGATAAACGTCAAATTTACTCAGTTCACGCCAACTCCTTTAGTAATATTGGTGCTGTTTTGGTCATTTGCCTTTATTTTCCATTGTTTTAATCGGACAGCACAAAATTTTTAAGTTTTCAGTAGAGTGGCGACACAAATAGCACTACCGCTGTTGTATTTAGTTCAGTGGTCTTTGAAATATTTCCCCCAAGACTTGCTGAAGTAGATAAGTTTCTCTGGTAACTAAAACATTAAACATTAACATTAAAGTCGTCTTCACTTTTCGAATGGCTTCCTTACTTACCGACACTTAGTTAGTAAAATGTAAGCGCGATCAATAATATATAATCAAACTATTCTCGTTATTCTAATTAATTAACATCGATGTGATAAACTTCTTTTTTTGGGGGGATGGGGAAATAACATGGGAAATAACTGTGGAAAATTGTCTGATTTGTCAGGTTATGCTTGTGTTACCTCCCTTGAATGCTAAGCTAGTGTAATTTATATGTTTTGTATTACAAAAATTATTATTATTATTATTATTATTATTTTCTAAGCGAATTAAAAACCTTTGAAACAAGTCATAATCTCGCGCCAAATAAAGACTTAAACTATATGCATTACACAAACGTAAATCATCTTGCATAACTTATCAAACAATGGAACCTCTACCCAAAACTGTGAACCACTACACATGTCACTTCCAAAAAAAAAAGGAAATTATAAACATTATTCATAGTGCACTACAATATGAGACAGTCAAAGTTTATCCCTTACAAATCCCGAGATGAAAAAGTTGATCGACAATTTAATTTAATCAAAGTATGCAGATGATTTTTTTAAATTAAATTTCAATTTGACAGTTTATGGAAATGTAACATAAGATGGACAGCTGTTAGGACTTTTTACAACAGATGAAGCTACTACTTTATAAATGAACTTAGTACTCTATAATAAGGCTTGTTTTCAAGTCCGAAGATTGTCCGAAGATTAGTATTTGCCCCAACTGTGATCTACATATTTTGCCACACCCAATGTCTGCAGGTTGTCGATTTAGATTTTCTCTTCACCGCCGCCTGCGTCTGTCTTTAGCGGTGGATTTTCTTTTGGTCTCAAATGTGTACTTTATAAAAGAAGTTACTAATTTATTATTGATATTACTATTTTGTGTAGGACATCTTTTGTCACTTCTATCACAACGATCAACAATCAGGTTGCCATTAGAGTTGGCTGGACTCATGGGCATCTTATGAATCTTGACATCAGCCACTCAGCCCCCTGACATCTAGAAGTTCTAGCATGACCAATGGTTCATTTCCTTATTTACGCTTTCACAGTAAGTAAAAAAAGGCGGAATGTTAAAATGGTATTCATATTGTAGTCAGTGGCGTAGCATCCATGGCGCGAAGGGATTCAATGAACCAGGGCCCACGACCATTTAAGGGCCCACACCCGATGGTGAAACAACCATGGGTCCAGGGCCCCTCTATGCAACATATAAGATCTAACTTAGGGCCTCCATGAAACACTTAGTAGTTACATACAATATCTGGACTTATATGGGGCCCCATATCTCAAATAGCTTAAGGCATCATCAACTGTAAATTCGACACTACATAACGCGTGGGGGTTTCATATCACCTGGTTCCAAAAGTGGTGTGACCTACACTGCAATTTTGTAAAAAAAAAACAATGGCTAAAAAAAAATCAAAAAGTTTCCTTAAAATATCATGAACGTCATCTCAAACTTTATATTAACTTCAAAACATTTACTGTCATTAACCTGCTTTTTTTTTTCAGTTGGAGTCGTTGTAAGGAACTGCTTTCATCATGTTTATTGTAATGTGGTGACGGTGCATTGGGGGTGACGTTTGGGTCCTATACTTCCTTCTTTCTTCATCTATGTTAATTAAGCCGTTGATAGTACTACCAATTTTTTTCTGCTTTTTTTTTTTAAAGTAAGATTTTTGTTTTTCATTACCAGAACTCTAGATTGAGACTTAAAATAGGTATTAAACGAGAAAGAGAAACATCATATTCTGTTTGTTACTTTGAGAAACATTAAAGTTTTTGACTTTTTGTGACTGTCTTGGGGAGGAGGTTTATAGGCCTAACGCACATTGTTAAGATATAGCGACAATTACATTTTATCGTGGGATAGTGTCTTTAACTTGATTGGCTGCTTTGTCGTCTAGTATGTGCCCTGGAAAGTCGTAAGGATGGTCTCGGATTTTAACACAGACACAGCACCAACGTTGTTTCCCAACCGAATCTTTAAAAAAAATTAGTCCTAATTACTTAACTCCACCAACAAGCTTGCCCAACAATTAGACAACCTGAATGACAGAGAATGGTGGATGATCTAAACAAAGAGAACATCGAAAAGTTGACAATTACTGCCTGAAAGTAATATTGCTAGTTGTAAATTTAAAATGCATGAACCAATAATAGAGCTTTCATGTATTGGTCAGCGCAAAGTGTATCGTTTAGGTGACACAAGTAAGAACAACAATATCTTAGCATTAAATAAATTCTTAAGAAAACAAAAAACACAACTCTTTACCTCGACCCACAAATTCAAAACGAGATAATAGACTTGGGCACTGCAATTTTAGCAAAACACCTAAAGGAGATCCAAATCTGTGCTATTTTTCTTAATCATGGTTGACAGCACTCAAAGAGAATTAAAAATTTATTAAATTTGCATTATTTTCTGAATATGTTTTGTGAACTCCGATGAAGGCTACCCAAAGAAATTGCAGAAAATCATTTGTAAGATTTCATATTTGTGAGAACTGTAGGATTGACTGAACAAATACTCTTTTAAGTAATAAAATATCTTTCTTTAAATTACTTATAATGCCAAGGCAAGTATGGTTTTTCAATATGAGCGAACCGTACAATAGCCTCAGTGGCGTAGTTAGGGACTTGGGGGCCCGAGAGGCTTAACCTCTCTAGGGACTCTGCATTTTGACATTCGACATGCTGACATTATAAAAAGCCGTAAGATTTAATATTTAATGGAAAAAAAATTCCGGACACTCATTTTGGGCCCCTCAGTTGGGGTACGATGAGATTTTTAAATTTGGACCACCCATCCTCCCACCCAAGCTACGCCACTGAATAGCCTTCATTTATTGTTTTAAAAAAATCAGCCACTTTTACATGAGGTTTACTTTGCTAAACAGTACTTAAACATGGTCTTTCATGATTCTGTCAGCTGTGTTATTGAACTTGCATTGGAATGTCTTTTAATAAATACATACAAAATACTGGATTTCTTTGTCACACAAAATATGTGTCATATAATGGATGGGGTGGGGGCCCATCAACATATTTTTGAACCCGGGCCCACGGGTACCTTTCTACGCCACTGATTGTAGTAACTCTGCTCCCGCCCCACACTGATGGTGCGCATCTGAGCACTACTAAACACTAGTAGTACAAAACATATTTAGACAGGAAGAAGGACTGTTGTGGATCCGGCTAAAGTTATGGAGGTCTAGGCTGTCTTGACTCAAGAGAACGTCCTTTGTGCTATCTATGAACTGTGATGAGGACCTGGGGTGGCACTGGGAAGTTGTGTCGGTAGTCTGTATTTATAGTTAGGTAGGATAGGACTAGTGTCACTTGGGATAGGACATTCTGGGACCTGATGGCTGAGGTCCATGCCTGTTTGTACTGTAAATAAATACCTAGTTTATCGTTACCTCCTGCCTTATCGTTGAGGGCCTACCTTACAGTTACAACGATATATTCTTTCATTTTGGAAATATGAAGCTCTTTATGACTTTCACATTGTATCATATCTTAATGAACCTTAAAATAGTCAAACTGACAGCCTTGATACATTCAATAGAAACTGTTTTTGAAATGTCCTATTATCCTAAATATCCCCCCTCTCTCTCTTTCTCTCTCTCTCTTAGAAACTCCCCCAGGCCCCCACTGAGAGGGGCCTCCTAATGAATATTTATTTATATAAAAAATTAAACATTGCTCAAAATGCATGGGCCCCCAAATAGGGCAAGCAACCCCGGGCCCCCGAACGATGGTGTCACGGATGTGTGTGTGTGTGAGTGTTATAACTATTAACAAGCTCACTGATAGACTTGACAGAGACCAGACAAAGGTTAGGGCAATGTTTGTCTTGTAGAGCGACTGATACGGGGGTCTCGACAGACAGACAATTATTAATGTTAGTTAGGCGGGAATCTAGATACTTAGCCTATATATAGAGAAGTTTGGGACAGACCGGGACAGCGCCATGTAGTTAGCAGGGGCGTATGTCAGGCGTTTTCTGGTGAACGACCCATACAGACCCTGGGAGCAAGTCGCCGAGGTTGGCTCGCGATCTTTGGCTCCAGGAGGTGCGAGTTGTTTGCCAGAGAAACATGTAGGAATTAGTTCTATAGGACCAGGGTAAGAAAATGTTTCTATTAGTTATTTATCTAGTTTTAGATGTTAAGTTTAATGAAGTAATAGAATGGCGCTTTAGCTAGTTGCTAGTGATATTTCGATTATGTCTTTATTTAGAGTGACAGTCTGTAGTCAGTCCTTGGTGACAAGTCTTGGTGACAGTCTTGGTGACAGAGTGACAGGCAGTCTTAGTCAAGAGTTGCAGCCATAGTCAGAGACAGAGACGGTACTTATACATGTGGTGTTACATTGGTCTACTACGCAAGTAAATATCACTCTAGTGTTGAGCGGACTGTGACGTTGGGCTACAGGTTCCGTGCAGAGACTAGAGAGAGAGAGAGAGATAGTTCGTCGTGACCTACAGCCAAGTATCTATGTCTATGTGATTATTAAATGTTAAGTCTAGAATCACATGAGTTAAACTATATAGTAGTATTTTAATAAGAACTTCTTTTGTTATGAATTGTGCTGTCTTATTATATCAAACTGTAGCTGTTAATTAAATATTAATTTTTAGAATGCAAGTTTGTGTTCAGAGATCATAATTTATATCTTTATTGAATATTGTGGTCTTTAATGTTGTCGGTGTGTTTTATCAGTTAAATTGCATAAGTGAGAATCATCCTAGACGAATAACCATCAAGAGCTAATAAGATAATAAGAGGGTTTTGACAGATGGGAAATTCCTAGCTAAGCCCCGGTCACCATTACACCCGCCCTATGTAAAATAGTGGTAATCTGTTTTGTATTCAAAGAAGCTTGTTTATGTTAATTTCAAGTTCTACATTATGACTTTAATAAGCCTACATCGATTAGTCACTCCAGATGCTTGGAGGTACAGACCAACGACCAAGCAACAACAATTAAAAAAGACTAACTCACAGACGTTCTGGCGTAACACAAGTACTGCAATCAATTTTTTTTTTCAAAATTTAAACTGTAAGCAATACTAAAATCAAGAATGTCAGTAATATTTCATCAACACTGGATAGCTTGACTAATATCACTGCTTGTTACAAAATCACTGCTATCACAAAAATCAATAATATAACTCAAATATCAATAAACTCAGATCACATAACTAATATCATTGATATCCTTTGAGTCGAGAAAAACAAACAAATATGTAAATAACGCATTGTTGTTCTACGGATATTTAACCAATGACTTATTGAGGGGTGGGGGAGGATCGATACCTGGCCGTTGTAAGTCAGTGTGGATCGTGAGGAGGCAAGAAAGATGGTATCGATTTACAGTTTATTTTGACGGTGACGTCAAGACGATTCCATTGCAGAAGCTTGTATATATTCCAGTATCGTGCTAGGGAGGTATTGAGTGGATGCTATATTGGTACACGGTATTGCTGAGGGGGGGGGGGATGGGAGGATAGACTGAAATTAAAACGGGAGTGGGGGAGGGAAGCTTGGCATTGGTGAAAATCGATTCCAGCAAACTTGACAGCTGGGTGATGCTGACCCTACTTGTTAAAGACTTAAACAGCTGGAAATGAGTAGCATCAGGTAAGCGGCCTGGGGGGGGGTGTGATAGTAATTTAATACTTGATCGTTGGTTTGTAGCCCCAAACAAATAGTACAATGGTTTTAGGTCTATTCTATTCTTATAGTTAATTTGAAATAAAGTTGAACAATCTTCTTTTTTATTAATTGATAACAACTTTTATGTATAAATATACACAGCTTTCAACTTCACTCTAGATGTATGTAGAGCCACAAGTTAAAAATGACATTTTTAACGAGATCTAACTGACTCAAAATACATGTCCATCTGTCACACGACTCTCAATGGTTCTTCCCTCTTCAACTTTCACCAGTATTATATAACAGACCATCTCGTGATTTCATCAGAATCTATGAAGCCTATAGAATTAAATCATATAACCAACCTAACTTGTGGTTACATCAGAAAAACGCATATAAACTCCATAGTTGGAAAAGGGATGTGGGAAATACTCCACAATTAACATATGTTTGTTTCTTTACCAATGCTGATATTGTATTCGTAGTGCCGGGTGGCCAAGATGTGACGTAGGCCTACTAAGAAAACAAGGTTAGAGTTACAGACCCTTGCTTTGTGTCCCTGACCTAACATTTTAACCCTATCTACGACTGTTTTTTAAGTTTATTGTCGAGATAACATTGGAAAAGCTCAAATTAAGTCAATAGAAGAGGTGACATTTAAATTTAGTTTTAAAAATTACATAATGTCTTCAAGGGAAGCGGCGTGAAAATATAAGGAAACCTACAAAAACTGTATAACTACCATTTTCTACTGGTTGTATAACACAAAAAATATATAGACATTGTTCTACCTTCCCAAAATAATACTGCACTATTTAAGGATACTTATAAAGACTGTTGTATAGCTATTAACTTCATTCTTCTTCATTCTTTATTTCTCTACTATATACTATGACAACGAAGCCAATGTAATAGATTCAATTAGTACTTAACAGAACACAGGCTTCACATTGCATGTTTTCTGTTGAAATAAAGCCTGCATCATATAATCCTATCATCATCTTACAAAACCTCCATTCACGTCAGAACTACATGGAACCTTCAGGAGTCTAAAGATTTTCCTAGAATTTTAACAGTTGATATATATGGCAAAAAACTCTAGTTTGACATTTATTATTTTTCAAATTAAAAAAAAGAATAAATGTAAATTTGGCTTGAAAACTACACCTAGATCTAGAGTCAGCTTCGATTTAGAAAGGACTATCGAGTTCGGGAATCTCCAGATAATCATTGATTAAGTTTAAGAGTTAAATGAATTAATGTTCAGGAAATTGTTCACATCGTCTTCTAAGTCTAGATTTAAATGCCTAACATTGAAATTATTTAATAATAATAATAATAATAATAGTAAAAAAACATGGCGTAATGGCGTAGTTGGTCCAGCGTCCAATGACCCGTTGATTAATTTTAAAAAAATATTTTATTATACTTTAGATTGCTTAATGGACTTCGAAAGAACAAAGTATGTTTATAATGCTTTTCCTGTTTTAATAGTATCTCCAAAACTTACACATTTACATTCATTTCAACTCCAACTTTGAGTAGAAACTTTGTAAATGAATCGTATTTAGCCTTTAGCGGTCTCATTCTACAGAATCCCTCTGATTTTATTCTTCTTAGACCAACAAGCTGCTTGGTCGTGCGGTTTGCTCGCTGGACTGTCGTTTCAAACCCTGCCCGCTCCCGTCCCCCGTCGTCCTGCGGGAGGTTTGGACTTGGAAGTAAATATCTTCAACTCTGAAGGAACATCCGAAACATGTAAAACATTTTACAAACAAACAAACAACAAATACAGATGGAATTCTTTTTTTTAAATATTTATTTCAAGGGCAATAATTTCCATATTATTTTGCTTATCCTTTCATTTTAACTGTTATCTCCCCATGCCGTTTGTTAGTTGGAACTATATAGTCTATGGTTGGAACAAACGTCGATAACTTTAATTTTTTTTTAAAGATGTCTCTTCCATCTTTAAATAAATTAAAAGACAAAATCTGTGATTAATTAGTTTAAGTGCCCGATCATGAGAGAGAGAGAGAGAGAGAGAGAGAGAGAGAGAGAAAGAGAGAGAGAGAGAGCACACTGAAACCCTTTTTAAAAATCCAAGTCGACTAGATAGTCGAAAACAGGATCAAAAGGTTAAACTAAATCAATGTCCGTAAAAAAATACTTTTTTTGTGTTTGAAGTTAAATATAGTTCTATGTGGCGGCGAAGTAATTGATTTCATTCTTAAGTGAATTAGTCTCATATTAATTGCTGCAGAAAAGACACAATAAACAAGTTTCATAAACGATATCGTTCAATTGTGAAGAACATAGAGTTACGCGTTCACCATTTTTCTTTTTTTTTCGGGTCATTGGTTACACTTATTGATGACGTGGATGAGCCCAATAAATACAATTCATAATCCTTATTTGTAAACATTATAAGCACCTGGTGGAGAATGCCCCAGGTAGATTGAGGTCTAGCAGTATTCAACGTCTTCTCCGCCTTTAACCTTGGCTTATGTAAGGTAAGTCCGTCCGTCCTCAGTGCTGGATAGCAGTCGTCTTGTGATTGTATTTAGTGGTTTTATTTTATCAACAAAACTTTACTCTACCCCTTCTTTTCATGCTTCTAATATACAACAGTTTTGTTTATCATTTCGTTGATTAATTAACATATTTGTTCAAAATTACAATTACTCCTATATACTTCTTAAAAGCCTTTGAAACATAGATTATTTGCTATTAATAACTAAATAGAGATAAAAAAAAACACAAACATGATTAATCCGACAATTATCCCATTCCCGAAAAACTGTTTAACTGGTTAAGCACATGTATAAATCTACTCAGAATATCTACTATTCTAATGATAGACCTATAGATCCCGATTTAGAAGACGGTGCGCAAAATGTTTCTGAACGACTATGTATTTATTCAACACTGTTATGAAGATATGCGGGAATACCCGCTGAAGTGTGCATGTTCAAGATATGGATTATTTAGACCTTTAGACCAAATTTAATTTTAGAAAATAATATTTCAAAAAATTAAAAAGGTCAAACCAGATTATCCCCGAGTGGCCAATTTGCTAGTAGTTTTCTAATATCTAGAAACCATTTTCGAGAACCGTGTCCAGGCAGATTTTAGATGATCCAGTTTCTTTTCATCAAGAATTTGCAAGCTGATAAGAGAAACTGTAATAACAGAAACAGATCATCTGGGATGACCCAGGCTAGAGCAAATGTGCTGACTCATACTTCATTGTCATGTAAGTAGCATTGTTTTAAGGATTAGAATTGATCATGAAACGGGTTAGTTAAGTTAGTTTATTCATAACAGAGTCTGTCCCGATTAAAGAAAACAAACAAATGCAATGACATCTATTGACATTTCTTTGTCGTTTGAGACAGGATGCATCTAACACTTATGTATTTAGAATAATTAATTCCAAAATATTCAAGCATGACGGATTTTCAAATCACAGAAATTATCTTCCAAAAATTTGGCAGAGGAAAAGTACTCTGAATGTTTATAACAGATTTCCGAACGTCCTCAAAGTCTGGGATCACAGAAATGCCCCTAGGCCTAGCCTTGCTAAAGTACTCACATCTGACCAAAATAATATAGCCCTATCGTTTCCTTGTGCTTTAAACCGGAAGTGTCCTCCTGAATCTCACCCTATCATTTACTGACGCGAATTTTGATGACGTCTTTTGAGAAAGTACACTATAAATGGATTTAAACGACTGTTATCATCAGCTTTAAATATGTCAAAAGGGGGTGGGGTGAGGGAGGTAGACCGTGGTAGAGGGAAAGCAAATAATTTCACAATGAAATACTGTTTATGTCCAGTGCTGAATTTATAGACATCATAAGCTGTAGCATAGAGCCCACACTTGCATAGAGTAACCCTTTCCAGCCCTCCCAAACAAACATGGTTATAGGTAACATTTTCAAGCATTTTGAAGCAAAGAAAAGGTTGCACTGTGCTAATTGCTAAGGGGCCCATTTCTCTAACAGCATAGGGTCTCAATAAGTCTAGATTTGGCCCTGCTCATGAGGCCCCATTGGCAGGTAGAACAAAGTGTCTGCCTAAAATTTATTTATTTGCTTTGTGATCTGGAAGTAGGAAGAAAATTTTATAACAAAATAAAAATAATTTAATTGTTTCGTATTTCCAATGGGTTTCATGTGAACCAATATTGTTTTCATTTCCCAAGTCAGCTCGTTACGACTACACGTGATACCAACCAATGTTGTTTTAATTTCCCAAGTCAGCTCGTTACGACTACACGTGATACCAAC
>JADKLZ010018745.1:0-11084 GCA_021533235.1 Biomphalaria straminea | reverse complement strand
TTGTATCAATCATGGTGTTGTATCAATTCTAGTGTTGTATCAATTGTGGTGTTGTATCAATCCTGGTGTTGTATCAATTCTGGTGTTGTAGCAATTCTGCTGTTGTATCAAATTAAGTGTTGTATCAATTCTGGTGTTGTATCAATTCTAGTTTTATATCAATCCTGGTGTTGTATCAATCCTGATGTTGTATCAATCCTGATGTTGTGGGGACTGAGGACTGTGCACTGCGGTTTTGTGCCTCTTCATGTGGCTGGTGAGACCTATGTCTGCCCGGAATGTTTAATTGCACACTTGGCAGGTTAGTCCAGCTGGAGATTTCGTCGGTTGCATTTTTTTCTCTGGGGAGTTTCTCTTATGCTTTGCGCTGTTTTCTTCTGCAATTTTGGCGCCAGTTTTCAAATATCGACGCCGGGATGCTCTATCATGTGTCTCTCAGGTTTCAGGGTCAAGTTTTTCAGAGACGTTTTGGGGGTGTGCATGAAACGTCCACCTTGTGCTCGATTTCCTGCCTTTAGCTGGCCATAAAGACGTCTTTTTGGGTATGTGAGTTTTCCATTTTGCTGGCCTGCCCATTATAATAGAGACTGCATCAGGATTGACTGGATATATATATATATATATATATATATAGTGTATTGTTAGTAAATACGTGTAACTGCTGAACAATCTGCATGATCAAGTCCAACAGAATTTTTACAGTTCTATGTTTAATTGGATGAAGTTTTGAGCCTGGAAACTGTTTGGCATCACTTTGAAAATAGCTATTTAAAAGCTAACAAGACAAGAATTACAAACAGTCTATCACGTGGGTGATCACATGGATCCATGGTTATTGACCTGATGAAAACGTATCAGATAAACGTCAAATTTACTCAGTTCACGCCAACTCCTTTAGTAATATTGGTGCTGTTTTGGTCATTTGCCTTTATTTTCCATTGTTTTAATCGGACAGCACAAAATTTTTAAGTTTTCAGTAGAGTGGCGACACAAATAGCACTACCGCTGTTGTATTTAGTTCAGTGGTCTTTGAAATATTTCCCCCAAGACTTGCTGAAGTAGATAAGTTTCTCTGGTAACTAAAACATTAAACATTAACATTAAAGTCGTCTTCACTTTTCGAATGGCTTCCTTACTTACCGACACTTAGTTAGTAAAATGTAAGCGCGATCAATAATATATAATCAAACTATTCTCGTTATTCTAATTAATTAACATCGATGTGATAAACTTCTTTTTTTGGGGGGATGGGGAAATAACATGGGAAATAACTGTGGAAAATTGTCTGATTTGTCAGGTTATGCTTGTGTTACCTCCCTTGAATGCTAAGCTAGTGTAATTTATATGTTTTGTATTACAAAAATTATTATTATTATTATTATTATTATTTTCTAAGCGAATTAAAAACCTTTGAAACAAGTCATAATCTCGCGCCAAATAAAGACTTAAACTATATGCATTACACAAACGTAAATCATCTTGCATAACTTATCAAACAATGGAACCTCTACCCAAAACTGTGAACCACTACACATGTCACTTCCAAAAAAAAAAGGAAATTATAAACATTATTCATAGTGCACTACAATATGAGACAGTCAAAGTTTATCCCTTACAAATCCCGAGATGAAAAAGTTGATCGACAATTTAATTTAATCAAAGTATGCAGATGATTTTTTTAAATTAAATTTCAATTTGACAGTTTATGGAAATGTAACATAAGATGGACAGCTGTTAGGACTTTTTACAACAGATGAAGCTACTACTTTATAAATGAACTTAGTACTCTATAATAAGGCTTGTTTTCAAGTCCGAAGATTGTCCGAAGATTAGTATTTGCCCCAACTGTGATCTACATATTTTGCCACACCCAATGTCTGCAGGTTGTCGATTTAGATTTTCTCTTCACCGCCGCCTGCGTCTGTCTTTAGCGGTGGATTTTCTTTTGGTCTCAAATGTGTACTTTATAAAAGAAGTTACTAATTTATTATTGATATTACTATTTTGTGTAGGACATCTTTTGTCACTTCTATCACAACGATCAACAATCAGGTTGCCATTAGAGTTGGCTGGACTCATGGGCATCTTATGAATCTTGACATCAGCCACTCAGCCCCCTGACATCTAGAAGTTCTAGCATGACCAATGGTTCATTTCCTTATTTACGCTTTCACAGTAAGTAAAAAAAGGCGGAATGTTAAAATGGTATTCATATTGTAGTCAGTGGCGTAGCATCCATGGCGCGAAGGGATTCAATGAACCAGGGCCCACGACCATTTAAGGGCCCACACCCGATGGTGAAACAACCATGGGTCCAGGGCCCCTCTATGCAACATATAAGATCTAACTTAGGGCCTCCATGAAACACTTAGTAGTTACATACAATATCTGGACTTATATGGGGCCCCATATCTCAAATAGCTTAAGGCATCATCAACTGTAAATTCGACACTACATAACGCGTGGGGGTTTCATATCACCTGGTTCCAAAAGTGGTGTGACCTACACTGCAATTTTGTAAAAAAAAAAACAATGGCTAAAAAAAAATCAAAAAGTTTCCTTAAAATATCATGAACGTCATCTCAAACTTTATATTAACTTCAAAACATTTACTGTCATTAACCTGCTTTTTTTTTTCAGTTGGAGTCGTTGTAAGGAACTGCTTTCATCATGTTTATTGTAATGTGGTGACGGTGCATTGGGGGTGACGTTTGGGTCCTATACTTCCTTCTTTCTTCATCTATGTTAATTAAGCCGTTGATAGTACTACCAATTTTTTTCTGCTTTTTTTTTTTAAAGTAAGATTTTTGTTTTTCATTACCAGAACTCTAGATTGAGACTTAAAATAGGTATTAAACGAGAAAGAGAAACATCATATTCTGTTTGTTACTTTGAGAAACATTAAAGTTTTTGACTTTTTGTGACTGTCTTGGGGAGGAGGTTTATAGGCCTAACGCACATTGTTAAGATATAGCGACAATTACATTTTATCGTGGGATAGTGTCTTTAACTTGATTGGCTGCTTTGTCGTCTAGTATGTGCCCTGGAAAGTCGTAAGGATGGTCTCGGATTTTAACACAGACACAGCACCAACGTTGTTTCCCAACCGAATCTTTAAAAAAAATTAGTCCTAATTACTTAACTCCACCAACAAGCTTGCCCAACAATTAGACAACCTGAATGACAGAGAATGGTGGATGATCTAAACAAAGAGAACATCGAAAAGTTGACAATTACTGCCTGAAAGTAATATTGCTAGTTGTAAATTTAAAATGCATGAACCAATAATAGAGCTTTCATGTATTGGTCAGCGCAAAGTGTATCGTTTAGGTGACACAAGTAAGAACAACAATATCTTAGCATTAAATAAATTCTTAAGAAAACAAAAAACACAACTCTTTACCTCGACCCACAAATTCAAAACGAGATAATAGACTTGGGCACTGCAATTTTAGCAAAACACCTAAAGGAGATCCAAATCTGTGCTATTTTTCTTAATCATGGTTGACAGCACTCAAAGAGAATTAAAAATTTATTAAATTTGCATTATTTTCTGAATATGTTTTGTGAACTCCGATGAAGGCTACCCAAAGAAATTGCAGAAAATCATTTGTAAGATTTCATATTTGTGAGAACTGTAGGATTGACTGAACAAATACTCTTTTAAGTAATAAAATATCTTTCTTTAAATTACTTATAATGCCAAGGCAAGTATGGTTTTTCAATATGAGCGAACCGTACAATAGCCTCAGTGGCGTAGTTAGGGACTTGGGGGCCCGAGAGGCTTAACCTCTCTAGGGACTCTGCATTTTGACATTCGACATGCTGACATTATAAAAAGCCGTAAGATTTAATATTTAATGGAAAAAAAATTCCGGACACTCATTTTGGGCCCCTCAGTTGGGGTACGATGAGATTTTTAAATTTGGACCACCCATCCTCCCACCCAAGCTACGCCACTGAATAGCCTTCATTTATTGTTTTAAAAAAATCAGCCACTTTTACATGAGGTTTACTTTGCTAAACAGTACTTAAACATGGTCTTTCATGATTCTGTCAGCTGTGTTATTGAACTTGCATTGGAATGTCTTTTAATAAATACATACAAAATACTGGATTTCTTTGTCACACAAAATATGTGTCATATAATGGATGGGGTGGGGGCCCATCAACATATTTTTGAACCCGGGCCCACGGGTACCTTTCTACGCCACTGATTGTAGTAACTCTGCTCCCGCCCCACACTGATGGTGCGCATCTGAGCACTACTAAACACTAGTAGTACAAAACATATTTAGACAGGAAGAAGGACTGTTGTGGATCCGGCTAAAGTTATGGAGGTCTAGGCTGTCTTGACTCAAGAGAACGTCCTTTGTGCTATCTATGAACTGTGATGAGGACCTGGGGTGGCACTGGGAAGTTGTGTCGGTAGTCTGTATTTATAGTTAGGTAGGATAGGACTAGTGTCACTTGGGATAGGACATTCTGGGACCTGATGGCTGAGGTCCATGCCTGTTTGTACTGTAAATAAATACCTAGTTTATCGTTACCTCCTGCCTTATCGTTGAGGGCCTACCTTACAGTTACAACGATATATTCTTTCATTTTGGAAATATGAAGCTCTTTATGACTTTCACATTGTATCATATCTTAATGAACCTTAAAATAGTCAAACTGACAGCCTTGATACATTCAATAGAAACTGTTTTTGAAATGTCCTATTATCCTAAATATCCCCCCTCTCTCTCTTTCTCTCTCTCTCTTAGAAACTCCCCCAGGCCCCCACTGAGAGGGGCCTCCTAATGAATATTTATTTATATAAAAAATTAAACATTGCTCAAAATGCATGGGCCCCCAAATAGGGCAAGCAACCCCGGGCCCCCGAACGATGGTGTCACGGATGTGTGTGTGTGTGAGTGTTATAACTATTAACAAGCTCACTGATAGACTTGACAGAGACCAGACAAAGGTTAGGGCAATGTTTGTCTTGTAGAGCGACTGATACGGGGGTCTCGACAGACAGACAATTATTAATGTTAGTTAGGCGGGAATCTAGATACTTAGCCTATATATAGAGAAGTTTGGGACAGACCGGGACAGCGCCATGTAGTTAGCAGGGGCGTATGTCAGGCGTTTTCTGGTGAACGACCCATACAGACCCTGGGAGCAAGTCGCCGAGGTTGGCTCGCGATCTTTGGCTCCAGGAGGTGCGAGTTGTTTGCCAGAGAAACATGTAGGAATTAGTTCTATAGGACCAGGGTAAGAAAATGTTTCTATTAGTTATTTATCTAGTTTTAGATGTTAAGTTTAATGAAGTAATAGAATGGCGCTTTAGCTAGTTGCTAGTGATATTTCGATTATGTCTTTATTTAGAGTGACAGTCTGTAGTCAGTCCTTGGTGACAAGTCTTGGTGACAGTCTTGGTGACAGAGTGACAGGCAGTCTTAGTCAAGAGTTGCAGCCATAGTCAGAGACAGAGACGGTACTTATACATGTGGTGTTACATTGGTCTACTACGCAAGTAAATATCACTCTAGTGTTGAGCGGACTGTGACGTTGGGCTACAGGTTCCGTGCAGAGACTAGAGAGAGAGAGAGATAGTTCGTCGTGACCTACAGCCAAGTATCTATGTCTATGTGATTATTAAATGTTAAGTCTAGAATCACATGAGTTAAACTATATAGTAGTATTTTAATAAGAACTTCTTTTGTTATGAATTGTGCTGTCTTATTATATCAAACTGTAGCTGTTAATTAAATATTAATTTTTAGAATGCAAGTTTGTGTTCAGAGATCATAATTTATATCTTTATTGAATATTGTGGTCTTTAATGTTGTCGGTGTGTTTTATCAGTTAAATTGCATAAGTGAGAATCATCCTAGACGAATAACCATCAAGAGCTAATAAGATAATAAGAGGGTTTTGACAGATGGGAAATTCCTAGCTAAGCCCCGGTCACCATTACACCCGCCCTATGTAAAATAGTGGTAATCTGTTTTGTATTCAAAGAAGCTTGTTTATGTTAATTTCAAGTTCTACATTATGACTTTAATAAGCCTACATCGATTAGTCACTCCAGATGCTTGGAGGTACAGACCAA
Source organism: Biomphalaria straminea (assembly GCA_021533235.1). NCBI lineage: Eukaryota > Metazoa > Mollusca > Gastropoda > Planorbidae > Biomphalaria > Biomphalaria straminea. Next base: position 4,984 of record JADKLZ010018745.1, on the reverse strand, counting down.
CGACCAAGCAACAACAATTAAAAAAGACTAACTCACAGACGTTCTGGCGTAACACAAGTACTGCAATCAATTTTTTTTTTCAAAATTTAAACTGTAAGCAATACTAAAATCAAGAATGTCAGTAATATTTCATCAACACTGGATAGCTTGACTAATATCACTGCTTGTTACAAAATCACTGCTATCACAAAAATCAATAATATAACTCAAATATCAATAAACTCAGATCACATAACTAATATCATTGATATCCTTTGAGTCGAGAAAAACAAACAAATATGTAAATAACGCATTGTTGTTCTACGGATATTTAACCAATGACTTATTGAGGGGTGGGGGAGGATCGATACCTGGCCGTTGTAAGTCAGTGTGGATCGTGAGGAGGCAAGAAAGATGGTATCGATTTACAGTTTATTTTGACGGTGACGTCAAGACGATTCCATTGCAGAAGCTTGTATATATTCCAGTATCGTGCTAGGGAGGTATTGAGTGGATGCTATATTGGTACACGGTATTGCTGAGGGGGGGGGGGATGGGAGGATAGACTGAAATTAAAACGGGAGTGGGGGAGGGAAGCTTGGCATTGGTGAAAATCGATTCCAGCAAACTTGACAGCTGGGTGATGCTGACCCTACTTGTTAAAGACTTAAACAGCTGGAAATGAGTAGCATCAGGTAAGCGGCCTGGGGGGGGGGTGTGATAGTAATTTAATACTTGATCGTTGGTTTGTAGCCCCAAACAAATAGTACAATGGTTTTAGGTCTATTCTATTCTTATAGTTAATTTGAAATAAAGTTGAACAATCTTCTTTTTTATTAATTGATAACAACTTTTATGTATAAATATACACAGCTTTCAACTTCACTCTAGATGTATGTAGAGCCACAAGTTAAAAATGACATTTTTAACGAGATCTAACTGACTCAAAATACATGTCCATCTGTCACACGACTCTCAATGGTTCTTCCCTCTTCAACTTTCACCAGTATTATATAACAGACCATCTCGTGATTTCATCAGAATCTATGAAGCCTATAGAATTAAATCATATAACCAACCTAACTTGTGGTTACATCAGAAAAACGCATATAAACTCCATAGTTGGAAAAGGGATGTGGGAAATACTCCACAATTAACATATGTTTGTTTCTTTACCAATGCTGATATTGTATTCGTAGTGCCGGGTGGCCAAGATGTGACGTAGGCCTACTAAGAAAACAAGGTTAGAGTTACAGACCCTTGCTTTGTGTCCCTGACCTAACATTTTAACCCTATCTACGACTGTTTTTTAAGTTTATTGTCGAGATAACATTGGAAAAGCTCAAATTAAGTCAATAGAAGAGGTGACATTTAAATTTAGTTTTAAAAATTACATAATGTCTTCAAGGGAAGCGGCGTGAAAATATAAGGAAACCTACAAAAACTGTATAACTACCATTTTCTACTGGTTGTATAACACAAAAAATATATAGACATTGTTCTACCTTCCCAAAATAATACTGCACTATTTAAGGATACTTATAAAGACTGTTGTATAGCTATTAACTTCATTCTTCTTCATTCTTTATTTCTCTACTATATACTATGACAACGAAGCCAATGTAATAGATTCAATTAGTACTTAACAGAACACAGGCTTCACATTGCATGTTTTCTGTTGAAATAAAGCCTGCATCATATAATCCTATCATCATCTTACAAAACCTCCATTCACGTCAGAACTACATGGAACCTTCAGGAGTCTAAAGATTTTCCTAGAATTTTAACAGTTGATATATATGGCAAAAAACTCTAGTTTGACATTTATTATTTTTCAAATTAAAAAAAAGAATAAATGTAAATTTGGCTTGAAAACTACACCTAGATCTAGAGTCAGCTTCGATTTAGAAAGGACTATCGAGTTCGGGAATCTCCAGATAATCATTGATTAAGTTTAAGAGTTAAATGAATTAATGTTCAGGAAATTGTTCACATCGTCTTCTAAGTCTAGATTTAAATGCCTAACATTGAAATTATTTAATAATAATAATAATAATAATAGTAAAAAAACATGGCGTAATGGCGTAGTTGGTCCAGCGTCCAATGACCCGTTGATTAATTTTAAAAAAATATTTTATTATACTTTAGATTGCTTAATGGACTTCGAAAGAACAAAGTATGTTTATAATGCTTTTCCTGTTTTAATAGTATCTCCAAAACTTACACATTTACATTCATTTCAACTCCAACTTTGAGTAGAAACTTTGTAAATGAATCGTATTTAGCCTTTAGCGGTCTCATTCTACAGAATCCCTCTGATTTTATTCTTCTTAGACCAACAAGCTGCTTGGTCGTGCGGTTTGCTCGCTGGACTGTCGTTTCAAACCCTGCCCGCTCCCGTCCCCCGTCGTCCTGCGGGAGGTTTGGACTTGGAAGTAAATATCTTCAACTCTGAAGGAACATCCGAAACATGTAAAACATTTTACAAACAAACAAACAACAAATACAGATGGAATTCTTTTTTTTAAATATTTATTTCAAGGGCAATAATTTCCATATTATTTTGCTTATCCTTTCATTTTAACTGTTATCTCCCCATGCCGTTTGTTAGTTGGAACTATATAGTCTATGGTTGGAACAAACGTCGATAACTTTAATTTTTTTTTAAAGATGTCTCTTCCATCTTTAAATAAATTAAAAGACAAAATCTGTGATTAATTAGTTTAAGTGCCCGATCATGAGAGAGAGAGAGAGAGAGAGAGAGAGAGAGAGAAAGAGAGAGAGAGAGAGCACACTGAAACCCTTTTTAAAAATCCAAGTCGACTAGATAGTCGAAAACAGGATCAAAAGGTTAAACTAAATCAATGTCCGTAAAAAAATACTTTTTTTGTGTTTGAAGTTAAATATAGTTCTATGTGGCGGCGAAGTAATTGATTTCATTCTTAAGTGAATTAGTCTCATATTAATTGCTGCAGAAAAGACACAATAAACAAGTTTCATAAACGATATCGTTCAATTGTGAAGAACATAGAGTTACGCGTTCACCATTTTTCTTTTTTTTTCGGGTCATTGGTTACACTTATTGATGACGTGGATGAGCCCAATAAATACAATTCATAATCCTTATTTGTAAACATTATAAGCACCTGGTGGAGAATGCCCCAGGTAGATTGAGGTCTAGCAGTATTCAACGTCTTCTCCGCCTTTAACCTTGGCTTATGTAAGGTAAGTCCGTCCGTCCTCAGTGCTGGATAGCAGTCGTCTTGTGATTGTATTTAGTGGTTTTATTTTATCAACAAAACTTTACTCTACCCCTTCTTTTCATGCTTCTAATATACAACAGTTTTGTTTATCATTTCGTTGATTAATTAACATATTTGTTCAAAATTACAATTACTCCTATATACTTCTTAAAAGCCTTTGAAACATAGATTATTTGCTATTAATAACTAAATAGAGATAAAAAAAAACACAAACATGATTAATCCGACAATTATCCCATTCCCGAAAAACTGTTTAACTGGTTAAGCACATGTATAAATCTACTCAGAATATCTACTATTCTAATGATAGACCTATAGATCCCGATTTAGAAGACGGTGCGCAAAATGTTTCTGAACGACTATGTATTTATTCAACACTGTTATGAAGATATGCGGGAATACCCGCTGAAGTGTGCATGTTCAAGATATGGATTATTTAGACCTTTAGACCAAATTTAATTTTAGAAAATAATATTTCAAAAAATTAAAAAGGTCAAACCAGATTATCCCCGAGTGGCCAATTTGCTAGTAGTTTTCTAATATCTAGAAACCATTTTCGAGAACCGTGTCCAGGCAGATTTTAGATGATCCAGTTTCTTTTCATCAAGAATTTGCAAGCTGATAAGAGAAACTGTAATAACAGAAACAGATCATCTGGGATGACCCAGGCTAGAGCAAATGTGCTGACTCATACTTCATTGTCATGTAAGTAGCATTGTTTTAAGGATTAGAATTGATCATGAAACGGGTTAGTTAAGTTAGTTTATTCATAACAGAGTCTGTCCCGATTAAAGAAAACAAACAAATGCAATGACATCTATTGACATTTCTTTGTCGTTTGAGACAGGATGCATCTAACACTTATGTATTTAGAATAATTAATTCCAAAATATTCAAGCATGACGGATTTTCAAATCACAGAAATTATCTTCCAAAAATTTGGCAGAGGAAAAGTACTCTGAATGTTTATAACAGATTTCCGAACGTCCTCAAAGTCTGGGATCACAGAAATGCCCCTAGGCCTAGCCTTGCTAAAGTACTCACATCTGACCAAAATAATATAGCCCTATCGTTTCCTTGTGCTTTAAACCGGAAGTGTCCTCCTGAATCTCACCCTATCATTTACTGACGCGAATTTTGATGACGTCTTTTGAGAAAGTACACTATAAATGGATTTAAACGACTGTTATCATCAGCTTTAAATATGTCAAAAGGGGGTGGGGTGAGGGAGGTAGACCGTGGTAGAGGGAAAGCAAATAATTTCACAATGAAATACTGTTTATGTCCAGTGCTGAATTTATAGACATCATAAGCTGTAGCATAGAGCCCACACTTGCATAGAGTAACCCTTTCCAGCCCTCCCAAACAAACATGGTTATAGGTAACATTTTCAAGCATTTTGAAGCAAAGAAAAGGTTGCACTGTGCTAATTGCTAAGGGGCCCATTTCTCTAACAGCATAGGGTCTCAATAAGTCTAGATTTGGCCCTGCTCATGAGGCCCCATTGGCAGGTAGAACAAAGTGTCTGCCTAAAATTTATTTATTTGCTTTGTGATCTGGAAGTAGGAAGAAAATTTTATAACAAAATAAAAATAATTTAATTGTTTCGTATTTCCAATGGGTTTCATGTGAACCAATATTGTTTTCATTTCCCAAGTCAGCTCGTTACGACTACACGTGATACCAACCAATGTTGTTTTAATTTCCCAAGTCAGCTCGTTACGACTACACGTGATACCAAC
>JADKLZ010018725.1:0-25045 GCA_021533235.1 Biomphalaria straminea | reverse complement strand
TAATTTTGTTTTTATTTTCTATGCATAAGGAGTAGCAAAGAATGCTAATTTAAAATTATTGGGAAAAAATCGTATCCGTACGACATGCCATTTATCACAAAATTGTTCTGTCAATATGCTGATTAGGATAGACAATAACAAACAGCTCTCTGTGGCTTAGATTCATTTCCCTTACTTATGTCTAGAAACAGATGACTTTTATTATCCTTTATATCGTCTACCATATAGACTATAAGGTCTGAAATGTGAACCGTACTACTTAGGTCCAGAGAAAAGAAATTTTATCATAGACAAATGGTACACAAAACAGGAAATGTCTTGGCCTTAATTCTCTTCAAGAGAGAGCTTGAGTTCGAAACCCAACTCGAACAGAAGGCGTAAAGGCAGCACGGAAAACCTTCAACCAGGTACCCCTTCCCTACTGGTCCACAATAATAGATTGGAACATAACTCTCCGAGCAGCTAAGCATGAAAGATGCGCTAAATATAAGCTATTTAAAAAAAAAAAGCAAAAATCCTATCTTGGCCATCAAGTTTTGTCTATTCATTTATGACCCTACACACATGTTTAAAAAGATATACATTTTTTCATGTTTTTTTTTTTTTTTGTTAACATTGTTTTTAGTGTTGTCTTTGGTGTTCTATTTTTTTTTTCTTTTTTCTGAAATATGTCAGAATGTTCTTTATACATTGTTAATAAATAACTAAATATATAACTTTATAGTTGTCGTGAAAGTACATAACAGAAAGTTTACCTTGATTATTCTAGACCATCCCATGGTTTTACATCAACATATTCATAAGCGCATGGAATACTTCAGTTCGTATGTTTCCAATGTTTCAATCATACTTCCTTTATCAAATGAACACAATGATTCCAGCTTTAGCAGTGGGTCTTGTCATTTCCTTTTTCATTAAGGTAGAGTTTTTTTTTTTTTCTTTTCTTTGGGGGGGGGGGGAGAGGGAAATAATACGTTCAATGTTCTTGCGAAACTTCAACTCTGAGCGCATGTAGCACACGTATTTCCAATCCTATTAGTGAATGTTGATTTAACTTCCCTTGCTATACATGGAAATGAAACTAGAGCGGGGGCATGGTTTGGAAAAACATCGTTCTTGTCTTCTGTAATGAACTGTGTCAGTAGAACTAATTAGAAAATCATGTAATTAAAAGATATGAGAGCTTGACTTTTTTTTGGCGTACATTATTCCTACTCTTTATGGTATCTAGTACACACTAGCCATCATCAGGCCAACAACTGCTAGTGGTTCAAGTCTACCAGTGACCAGTCGACCCCATTTAATCTACAGCCAGCTCTAATAAGTACTTGATATTATTTGAGGAGAGTAAGGGCGGTTGGTCGTTGTACTTGCCACATGGCACCCTCGTTAACCTAAGACTACAGAAACAAATGACCTTTACATCATCTGCCCTGTAAACCACAATGTCTGAAAAGGGAACTATACTTTTTGTTTATGAACTGCTTTTTTGGCAGTGGTCATGTCAGCAGGTCATTGTGGGACCCAATGGACATTGGACCTTCTTCGAATCTCCGTATTTGTGATGCGGTCTTTGAAAGTGACACCTAGGATGTTAGTATATCATCTCGATTCCATGTCTATGATAACCCTTTCTATATCATCTCGATTTCATGTCTATGATAACCTTCTCTAATTCTCAGCGTGATTTGCTAGCAATCAGGCAAGTGTCAATGATCACTCTGTTTAGTGACTAGGGCTGTGCTTTTGTTTTTCCAGATTCTTTTGAGTTATGCAAGTGCTGATGTGGACTGTGCATTTATGTGCGATATAATTAGTTCCTGCGTCAGAATCGCTAGCTCCAATGTATTTAAAACTACTGTAACTGGCCGGCTTTTCACTCGAATACTGATGGCTAACACCGATGCTTGGATTAAAAAAAAAGTATTCGACATCATTAATACAACTAGAACATTTTCAACTTAATGTATTCAAGTGTACATTGTAATTAAAACTTAAAATGAAAGTAAAAAATCCTTTTTATTTTTATTTTGTCGCAGTGGGGTATCTAAAGCACCAATAGAGGCAGTTGTAGTCATGATAAAGATTTGTATAATTTATTGACCATGGTGCTTTCACTGTCTTAGCTAATCGCTTGTAATAGTTCGTCCATCGTGGTTCGATGATGACCACTTTGTCATCCAGGGGGCTGAAGGCTTTGCACTGGGGTTTTTTTGCCTGCTCATGTGACTGGTGAGACCTATGTGAGCCGGAATGTTCGGCTACACACTGGACAGGTTATTCCAGCTGGGAGCACGTTATCCTGCCTCAACGTGGCGCTCCCGTGGAAACGGCTCACTAGAGGAAGTGGCTAGGCGAAAGGGTAACAAATATAACTCCCGTGGGGGTGCCCATGGGCGGACGAGAGTCTTGCCCCTTCACGGTGCGGAGTTGTAAGAAAGCTCCCACTAGTCAGTCACAAATCCATGCGCTGTTCCTCAATGGACCGTCTCATCAATGGCGGATTCTGCACAGTTAGCTTGTTACAACGAAGGTAGATGATGGAGGCCCCCGGTGCCACTAGGTGGTATTGGAAACAGCAATGCCCTATAGACATTGACTCGGGTCGCTCCCAGACAGACCTGTGGTCCGCAGGTTTTTTTTTTTTTTTTTACTGTTTGTTTTTGTTCTCGGACGGATTCAGACAGGTTTTTTTTCAAACTTAGAGCTCGAAGAGCCTTCGGCTCAGCTCTTAGACTATCCACACGGTTATTCCAGCTGGAGCTAGTGTCACTGGCCTTGCTTTTCTTCTCTGGCTTTTTTCTTCTGCCAGCGTTGTTCTCTTTCCCTCAGCAACCTGTGCGCCAGTTTTCACAGTGCGACGCCATGATGCTCTGTCGTGTGCCTCTGTCTCCCAGGTGGCTGGGTCTAAGCTGAACGCTTTCAGAGAAGCTTTAAGGGTGTCCCTGTGGCTCTTTCTTAGACCACCTTGAGAGCGCTTCCATTCTGCATATGTGTCTTGCCCATCGCAGCTGGGTCTGTATCAGGATTGTGTGGATGCTTTGCTAAACGCTTAATAGCAGGTTAAACACCCAAATTGAAATTGATATATACCTGTGCTTATATGTTTGCATGGATCATTTAATGAGATACCTTACCTGTTACCTGTTACCTATCCCTTAGTCTGGTGGACCGTTGGGGCAACAAGCAAGACTTGTGGACCATCTTTCTCCATTCCTCTCTATTCTTTGCCCTGATTAAAACCTCGTTCAATAGTAGGCCTGTCCATTCTTTGATTTTGTCTTCCCACCGCTTTATCTGTCTGCCTCTTTTTCTTTTTCCTGGTACTGTTCCCTGGAGGAAGGTCTTTGCGAGTCCCGAAGATCTTGTTATATGGCCATACATTTTGAGCTTTCGTTTCTTCACAGTATTTAGCAGGTCATCATGGGTTCCGATCGCTGCCGTAACCCTGTCTCTAATCTCTTGATGAGATACAAGTTTCACAATTATTGAGAAAACCTTTTTTTAATTAATTTATTATTGTGGGAACAATAAAACTATAGAAACTGACGGAGTGGGATATGGGGTAAATATTGAGGCCAAAACTACTACTCAATACTTTAACATTCTGTTGGGATGTTTTGTTTTAATACTGACATTCAACAACACTTCCTCATTTCAGAGTTCTCGCTAGTATAGATGTCTTTTTTTAATGTTATCAACACCAACCAAAACATTTGGAAAAAGCAAATTTTGATAAAATCGAGAAAAAGCACATCTATGAATAACCAAAAGAAGAACTTACAATTTAAAAGCCCCCAGGTAAATTTCCTTCATCTCTAGAATCCTCTGCACTTCTTTTACTCCCTGGTTTCATTTTAAATTATTACTTTTTGTGCATTTATCGATGCTTCAGCGTACTATCCCAATGATAATCCCGAAAAGTGTTAATATTTGGCTTCATCTAAGTTTTCCATTATTATATACAATTGTGGCTTATTTGGTCTGTTTTGATATGGAGCAGATCGAGAGTTTGAGAGAGAGAGAGAGAAAGAGAGAAATAGAAACAGAAAGAAAAAGAGAGCTAGAGAGAGAAAGATAGGGAAAGAGAAAAAAAAGAGAGAAAAAGATAGACAGCGCTAAAGAAAGGTAGAGAGAGTTAAAGAGAGAGAGAGAGAAAAAAAGAGACAAAAGGATATTTATTACTAAAAGAAAGAAGAGTTAGAGAGAGAGAGAGAAAGAAAAAAAGAGAGAAAAAGATAGAGAGTGCTAATGAAAGATAGAGTGAAATAGAGAGAGAAAAAAGGGACAAAAAAGAAAGATATAGAGCGCTAAAGAAAGATTTAGAGTGATATATATTTTTATTATATATATATATATTTATATAGAAAATAAAATAAAAGCTAAGGGCAATAGCCCATTCTTATACAAGTTGAGCTTTTAATTTTAAGTTGCGCCCCTTTACAATCTACCGATCTCAATTCAACTTTCTTTCTTTTTATCTTAGGTATTCAAGTAACACATACAGATATATATTTTTTTTATAATGAATATAATCAAATATCGTAGAAATTAAAAATTATAGACTTTAGGAAGGAATCAATAGAAGTCCATTCATGATCTTTTTTACGCTTTGCTTAATGAATCAAAAACAGAAATTAACTGTCAATTAGAAATGTAAGTAGGACAGACCTGGGAAGGCTGATGACGTCAGTGTGTTCGCTACATTTCAGCTATTAGTCAATGCACTGAAACTTCGGCCTGCAGTGAACCCTTGCGACCAGGAAGGTAAAAACTGTGTACTTCTAGTACTTCAGAACCTTTTTTTTTTAAATCACAGATTAAAGTTGGCCACTGTTAATCTGGAGCTATATTGTGAAGAGCACTTAAAAGACTGTTGCAAATTTTAATTAGATCTGTGCTCATTTCTGTTTTCTCATCTAAATGTGACACACTAACAGAGGCGAAGATTAGAGACCTATCAACATAGGCGGAGATACTAGATTAAAGGCATGGCAATGGTATAATGATCAGATGATCATCACGGCATTTATTTAGTAGGCTGCTTGTAGGCATTTTATTCGTGGGTATATCATTATTACGCTGCGTCACAATGACTGGAACTAGGATCTACATGTGTATGGGCTATAATAGGATGCTTATTTACATAAAATAAAACCAACTTTCATGATGTTAATAAATCATTAAGGATAAAATATACATGATTTACACAGATCACTTATATTAACAAATATATCTATATATATATATTGTAACTTTCTAGGCTGGCTTCACTAATAACAAGATGACTTCAACTTTATATCACAAATTGCTGACCTCAAAAGATTATTAGAAACTAACAGCCTTCAACAACTGACTAAAAACTAGCTAACCTCAACAATTGATTTGAAAGTGAATTTAACAACTGACTAGAAACTAATTGACTTTCACAACTGACTACACACTTACTGGCTACAACAATTGACTAGAATCTGACTACAACAACTGACTAGAAACTGACTATCCTCATCAAGTAATTTCAACAACACTACTCGCTACAACTACTGACTTGTTACTAGTATCGTCTACCTACAACTACTGATTTGCTACAATACTTTTCAACAAGTCAACAATTTCGCCTGTGACAAGACACAGACACACTGAGAGAAAAATGAGAGAGAAAGAGAAAGAGATAGAGATAGCGAGCCAGAGAGAGAGAGAGAGAGAGCGGAATGAACATAAATAGAAAGAAATGCGGAGAAGTCTCTAACTTCCTTTATCATTAGGACCCAAATTATTTACATAATCCTTTCAATTGTCGTATTGTATTGATTATAAACATTTTGTGTTATTAAACCTTAAGGTTTGTTTGATTTGTTCATAATTTGTCCTCAATATGTGGAATCCGTAATTTCTTTACATTTATGACAATACGTAAGTGCTTTGAGTTCTTTGTCTGTGTAGCTACTTACACATAACATATGTAGATTTTAATATTTGTTTTTTTAGTCTTTCGTTAGTTTCTCCCAAAATTAATTCCTTTTTCTAGGTGTAAATAACTTCATGTAACGTATATTAGATCCTGATATTGTAAGTATTTTGTCAAATGGGAGTTGCAGTAAAATCATTTAGAAATCTTTTTATATATTTTATAAACATTTATTTAAGAAATCAAGACATTTAACAACTGCAAATATCGCAGCAGTAAGAACATAAGTTATAATATTTAATTAAATTTATAAACAGATGAGCCTGTGAGCGAGTTAAAGTATGCACTTTGAAACTTGTCAAGTTTAGACTGTGAAACATTTAAACATTTAAATAACTACTTAAATCTGCTTACACTTAAAGGAAAAATGAAACCGTATTGCTAGTCCAACGCAAAAGAAAATCGGTGGCTTTAACAAAATATGTGTGTGCATAGCAGGGAAAAGAGGGGGGGGGGGGGGGTTTTTTTTAGAAGCTAATATTTTTTGAGTATTTTTTCAACATCATTTTTTTTTAATTATAGCTTTTATATAGCGCTTTTTCATGCTTATAGCATGCTTAGAGCGCTTTGGTCCAATCTCATTTGTGGACCAGTGGGGGGGAGGGGTATCTAGGAGTTGGTTTTGCGTGCTGCCTTTGGGCGCTCAGTAAACACAACTCTGCCCGAGTCGGGTGTCGAACCTCGAGCCCCCCTTCTAGGTAGCCAAGCAAGCCAAGATCAAGCCGCACTTGGCCTCTCGACCACGCTTCCCACGACGGAGGAGCAGGTAGCGCTAATTTCTTTCTAATTCAATCCGTCTTGAAAACTTCATGGCAGCCTGAAACCACTTTCAAATCAAGCTTAGATGGAAGAAAGGGAGGGAACAAATAACAAGACATACATGTGACAACAGAAATGTGGTTGCATCATTATTAAAAGGAAATTTTTTTTTCAGTTCTAGCGATTCTCTAAGGAATGTTTTCATATGTGGCAGATTTGCATCAGTACCACCTTCTGACTGATACCAAGAATCTTCCTTTGAATTGTCAGGGCCATTTATGTTTGTACATAAAAGACTTCCTACTCATAACAATATATTGCTGCAGAGTCGGACAGACGATAAACAATGCAATGGTTACGGAGTCAGCCACATTATAAGGAAGCTAACATTGCTCTACACAAGTTTACACCAATATTCGGAATTACTTAAACCTGTAGGGGAGAGAATTAAGCCACTTTCAAGTAATTATTGTTAAATAACCCAGATTTTTTTGTTATATACTTATATGTTATATATCTTACGATATAAGAGTACTTTATTTTCAAATAACATTGGTCATGGTGTTCCCATTTATGACAAGAATAATACATTACTCTTTACAAAAAATGTAAAATTGGTCTGTAAAGAATATATCTATTCATCTTTACCAGAAAAAATCAAATAGATCTGTAAAGAAAATGATGTAATAATCCTAGTCTCACCACTCGCACACAATACTCATAAGAAAATACAATAGTTCTAATTACAATAAATGTAAAACAATGGTTGGTAAATGAATATGTAATTTTATTTCTTATCACAACTCTAGAAAATAATGACATCAATGGCATTGGCCTTATGTTAACTATTGCAATAGTATCGACATTCAATTTAAAAGTTAAAATAATGATATTTTACATACATCTATAACAGTATAATCCTTACCGCCCCACCATACGTTTATTCGGTAAGGTTTGAAACTGAGTCATATTTAGATTTCACAATTCATGAAAGGACCGCCCGTAGAAGTATCGACATCATTTACACCGCTCAGTACACACAATATTCCATTAGTGTTTCAACTTTAAAAAGAAAATATTGTTTACGGTGCATATTTTAATAGGGTTTAGCAATTAGTCTTTTTTTTTTTTAAATAAAACAAGAAATACGTAGTTGTCTGATCTCGTATTTGTGGCATTCTTTGCCCGGCTCAGTTCAAACAACTTTTCATGATGCTGTCAATGTGTAAGTTAGAGAACACAGTCCACCCTATTAAATACTGTCAAAAACTTCGAGAAGAAAGGAGAGAACTCTGTGTGAATTTGGAGCCAATGGACATAATGTCATGGCTAAACGAGGTCGAGAGGCCTGACAGAGTTCCCAGAGTTACTTGATCTCAGTAGGGAAACATTCAAATATCCATAAGCCCGGGCCTACTGGTCGCACTGGGATGACTACAATAATGTTTTATAAGTTAGCAAGTGAATTTTTCCGTTATTATTGACGAGACTGCAACACTATGCCATGAAAAAAACTAACAACCGATCAGTTTTAATAAACAGACGTTCTTCTTTCTCTTTTTCCTGGTTCTCATTTGTATGTTTGAGTGTTCAGGTGACTAGACCAATGCGTGTAATGAGCTGCTCAGTGGTTTCCAAATCAGGGAGCTCTCAATATAGTTTCTTTCCGTTGGGGTGTTTTGGGGCCATTCTCTTGTACGGGTCTCATGGTAAAGAGAATGTACAGACGAAAAGATTCTTTCAGTGTTTGTGACTGGAACTGCTTTACATCCTTTCATGTAGCGTGGACAATTGGACGACTGTAGATTTCTGACTCATTTAGTTGAATAGCCGGGTCATTGACGTACGTGGGAGTTTCTTCGAAACAGTCTATAAGATCAACGTAGTCAGGGTCCGTCGCTTCTTTTAAGGGCTCGTCGGTCAGGTCAATGTAAGTATGACTACCAGCGAACGTAACGCTGAAAGAGCTCTGTGATCCACGCACACGTTTACTGTTGGTTGTTTTAGGAAGATAATACTCACTAGATGGTTGACATTCGCTGTATGTGGTTCGCACCTCGTCATAATCACTATGATTGGTATTAACGTAACCGGTCTGTACGCCGCAAGGAGGCGGCTTGCAAGGCACCATCGATTTGAAAATGTCTGAAACGTCCGATGTTGGTGACGTTGGTGTACTGGGGCTTTGAGAAGTCGACTGAGATCTGCCTCGTGAGCTCGCGGAGCTTCTGGCAAAGGTGTTTGAATAGGATAGCGAACGACTTAACGACTTTCTCCTTCGCCTCTGCCTCCTGCAGAGAAACAGAAGTATTATTATCAGGAGTGCGGCTGGAACTGCTATTGTGAGTATACTAGTTAATTCGAATCTGAATGATGGTGCCTCCATGGGTGGATTACTGCTGACTGTGTTGTTATCGAGCGTAGAATTTGAAATGGTGCTATTAGAGAATGGTTCTACCGTCTGTATCGTCGTGTGGGTATTTTCTGTTGCCATTATGGCGTACTGACCATCCTGAGAGCACACACCTTTACTTTGACAACAATTTCTTGCTCAATTATTTGAAACTTCAATTGTATTTCAAACTTCAAACTATATTTCAAAGTTAGGTCAGGTGTAATTTTAGAAGCAGTAAAACAACTTTGAAGTTTGAGATGTAACAAAAATACTCATGGCATATATCTCAAGAGTTCCTCGCTTACTGCGTAACTGAAGAGTTCTCTTCAAAAAGTTTTGGGGAGTATCTGAAAAATTCCTTTAGAAAATTTCTGGTATCTGAAGAGTTCTCTTCAAAAAATTTTGGGGGTATCTGAAAAATTCCTTCAGAAAATGTCTGGTATCTGAAGAGTTCTTTTCAAAAAATTTTGGGGAGTATCTGAAAAATTCCTTCAGAAAATGTCTGGTATCTGAAGAGTTCTTTTCAAAAAATTTTGGGGAGTATCTGAAAAATTCCTTCAGAAAATGTCTGGTATCTGAAGAGTTTCTTGCAAAAAATGTTTGGTATCTGAAGAGATATTTGGAAAAATGTTTGAGGTATGTTTTATTCCTTTTGTTATTTGTTTCGTGATATCAATAGGTTTATTGTGTGAAGTCAGTTTGAAGTTTCGATGATCTTAACCCAACAGGCCTAGTAAAAGAATTTTGAAAAAAAATAATGAATACATTTCAATTCACTGCTATTTAGTATAGCTTTATGCTATAATTAGATAAGTCTTATTCGTATGACAAATATTTAAGTGATAAACCTATAGAGGCTAAGAAATGGTGTCTAAATCTAATTATGTTCTTTTTGTTTGTTTCTTGGTTTTTGTTTCATTCCTACAACAACTCTCACTTTTTTAAGTACTACAAAGTCTATGGTAGAAGCTGAGTGGTGATTAGTTCAAATATGTTTTTAAAAAAAGCCAAAACAACAAAAGTCACATATTTAGTGATATTAGTAACGTTGTAGAGTTAAGTTGAAAAACACTCGCGCTATGAAAACCATTTTCGTAGGCTCGTACTGGCCATTTCTTTTATATATTTTTTTTAATGGCTAATCAAATAAAGATCCAAAATTGTATTTGTACTATGTACACAAGTTGGTATTGATAGTTAAATATTTTTTTTTTAAAGTAACAAAGTAGTACCATATATGTGTACATAGAAAGTACAAGGCAACTCAAATCACGAAGCTCTAGTAGTGAGTACGTATGTGTACACGTTCAGTCCTGATTGTGTGTTGTTTATGTTTGCGTCTATTTTGTTATTTTCATACTTATGTTTAGGTAGTAGTCTAATAGAAATTCCAAATATTTGAACCACTAAAGTGATCTAATATTATCTAACTTATTCTAAAGATTGACAAAGACTACAACTGATAATATATGTAAAACAACTTAGAAAATGCTATCAACTTACTGTGTAGTTTTAGTCCTGGCTCATACAGCACACAGTCTAAGTAAAATACTTATATGACACTTCAAAATTTTGTCGCTTGGACTGACAGAAGTTAGTTTTATTTTAGTATGATATCCGGTTAGAAATTTTTCGTAGACGATGTAGTCTATAAACTAGACTGCTTAATGCGTGAGGGAGAAGACTTTATTGATAAAGAATTGTTATATACAATAGGTTTCTCTCTAAGTTCTTCCTATAAGTTCTTATTATCATGTTGGGTGGAGTTTCGGGAGTAGTTCAATATCAGAGATGAATTGCGCAATAGTTTCCAGATCAGGCGGCGCTCTGTTGAGTTTAATTTTAGGTCAGTCTCTTGTTCTGGTCTCTTGATAGATAAACCCAAACTTTGTCCTTAATTAAACACTTCGTACATTCTGGCTAATTAGCGGGACACTCTATTATTTATGAAAAGAGATTAATTTAACGCGGTGACCTATTGGTTAATTATTCAAGTAGTTCGAGGAACACCAGGCCTCAAGAAACACTAGGGTACCGCGGAACACAGTTTGGACAACAATGCGAAAGAGTATGTAGCTTTGGTCAGCATTCCTGGTGACACTCTATGCCCCTAATACTTCACATTGCGGCGTGAGGGGCAATGAAACGGCAGACGCCCTCGCAATGGAGGGGGCAATGGCAGACACACACTTCGAAGCACCAAACACGTTTTTACAAGCTACGGCAGAAATCCGAGCACTCATTCATGAGAAGTGGTTAAAGTCCTGGGAGTAATCCGACATAGCATGTAGTGCCTGGTAGCGTATGCGTCACCCAGATCGCGATGATCCATGGTGGCGGCTGAAGAGGTCAGAACAAGCAATTACTGCGTCCACCCAGCTCTAATGGGTACCTGACATTAGTTGGGGAAAACTAAAGGCGGTAGGTCGTTGTGCTGGCCACATGACACCCTCGTTAACCGTAGGCCACAGAATCAGGTGACCCATCATCTGCCCTATAGACCTCAAGGTGCGAAAGGGAACTTTTTTGCATATATAATTGATGTAGAAATGCAGTGTGTGAAAGGCGAAAGCTTTTTTCTATACATTTAATATTGAAATATCAAGATTTAACAAGAACAAAATAAAATACTCACATTAAGGTAGAGTTCTATATCATTGTTGATATTACTATTGTACAAAATATAGATAGTTGGGTTTTTATTAAATTTCATTTTTTTTAATGTTTAGAATAGATGAAGTTAGCATTAATTCCAGTGTAGCTGAGACAATAGTAGAGCAAGATATATTAAAAGTCATTTCATTATTTTACATAAATAGGTATGCTCTGATAAACTGAAACAAATATTTACGAAATAAGATATACATATTAATACGTAATAGTGCTGTATAAAATTTAAAAAGTTGAATGCATATTATAAAACAATTCTTAGTAAGTAAATTCATAGTCTAGTAAAGTATCTTACAAAAATAATTTAGCACAGATATGTACAATATATTACCACAGCCACGGGAAACACTGTATTCCTCACTAATCTTCGGACTCGAAGACAAGCCTATTATTATTATTACCAGTGAAGGATACCGTAGAAGCTTATAAATAAAATATGGCTAAGTAAATTATATAATGGTACAGTTTACTATGGTATAAACTTTACAGTAATATTATATTATATAGTTACCATATTGGAAATCCTATCCCCTAGACAAACGAACATGAAATCTTGGAAGGCATAGCGCCTGCTTCGCTAAAAATGATTAAATGTTAGGATTATTTATACATGCATTCATTGCGAATTAGTTCTAAGACTTTTCATTTTGTGTGAGTATATCTGCAGTTTTGCGTCAGTTTTTTTTTTACTGTAGTTAGTTAATTTTGTATGTTAATTGTCAACTGTAAGTAGATTGTGATCTATTTACCTATACTTTCGTAATGGAATTTTACAAGCGCAACCTAATTTAAACAATTGTAATAAAAAATCAATATAGTTTATTGAACAAAAACAAATTCTTAAGTTTTACAAAGAATCAGACTGAGCAGGAAGACAATTGTTGACATCAATAAGTAATAAGATTCAAAGATGAAGGAAAATTTCCTCAATTCCATGCCATTAATCAAATCGAACTTTTGTTTTCGTTTTGCAGACGGTTTGTCTCCCCTAGAAGCTGTCAATGCAAGAGATGAGTGGATAAGGGTTAGGGAAGCACAGGGGAAAGTACTATTATACTCTACCTGCCCAGGTCACCTGATACGTCTATTCTTCTTACAATTTTATTCTTTGCTCTTCTTTATGCTTTTTGATATTATTCCTGAGAATATATTTGGGTGCTCCTAAACAGGTGGCACCCATTAAATATAGTCTACGTTGTTCTGAATATTTTAACACTCGCTGACATAGAAAATCATAGAAAATTAAAAGAAAAAAGTAAAAGGCAAACTTACAGAAATTTAACCAAGAGTCAACAAAACAAGACTTAATTAGGGTGATAGTGAGCGGTGGCTGAGCGGTTAAACGCTTTGCTTCCGAACCTGGTGTCCTGGGTTCAAATCTCAGCGATGACTGGTATTTTTTAATTTAGGGAATTTCACGGCGACCATGTGTTCACCCAACACTAATGGGAACTTGACTTTAGTTGGGGAAACAAAAGTGGATGTTGTACTGGCCACATGAAGAACATCATGATCCGTCTGCAACCAGAGAAACAGATGACCTTAACATCGTCTGCTATATAGATGGCAACGTGTAAAAGAGAAACTTTACCTTTCCTTTTAAATGTTGGTTCTGTAGATGCACATAAGATTATGATGAAACTGAAAATTATGAAATTTTATTGTCTTAAAAAAACCCATCTATAATGGTATTTAAAATGGCGTCTGGAAAACCCAGTGCCGGCATTAGTTACATCAACGTGAGTCTTATCACAGATGATTGATGTTGTAAACACTGGAAATGTGGAGTCTTCGTCGGACCGGCAAGAACTTCCCTGAGCATGTAATACAGTAGGCCTAAATAATAATTGTCTATATTGTCTGCACGTCAATCGTTTATGTAAATGTGATCCTTCAGCTCATTTGAATATAAACAACTCGTCCGGTCTTCGGGCTGCGGTTCATCTACAATCGGTTTCGTTACAAAATCATATGTGTCAGTAGTATCTTCGACGTCTGAATTAGACTGTCTATCGTTATTTAAATATACTCCGATATCGTTGCTATCAATAACGACATCTCGGCTGCTAACATTGTCATAGCTCTGTGAGACTTGGCGAGTATCCTGTTCTTTAGTCGAATTTTCATAGGTGTCTCCATCGTTAACTTGAGTTGGGGACAAGCTGGTGTAGCTCGGCTGGTTCCCGTTGTAAACACCGAGCTCTAGCGAGCTGTACGCTGGTGTTTCGACCAAAGTCGTTTGGGAAGTAGCTGCTTTTTGGGTAGTACTTCTCGTGAATGTGTTTTCCCGGCACTGGAGTAAAATTCTAGTCAAGTTATATCTTCTATGGACAAATATCAAAATGCTGACAACTACCGCAATAACGACTAATGGAACCAACACTCCAGCTAGAATGTCTGATTTGTTATCATCGTTGCTGGAAGAGCTAACAGATAGCGGTGTAGTCACAGCTACTGTCACTAAAGTTGTGGTGATCAGAGAGATAGGCGTAGAATGGGTTGTCACAGCTGTGCTCTTTTTGGAAGGGCAGGTGATGTTTTGAGAGAAGCCGGACAGCTGGAGCTCAACGGCCTCATACGAAGACAGAAAGATAAATGTCACGTTGTGTGTGTCACACATGGCGTGACTCTGATGTGCCGATGTGACGTTGGAGACACAATGCTGTGATAAGGTGATGTTATGACACACTAGGCCAAGATTTAGATGGAGGGTGCACATGTAGTCCGTATCTACAGTGGTGCTGTTAGCTAACTCTGATGGTCTCTTAATATAGAGGTTTCTAGATAATGTTCTATCACAGGTATAGTTCGTCTCAGCATTAAAACATCTCTCCAGCCTGAAATATCACAAAAAAAGACAAAATAAATATTAAAAGTTGAATATTGATTGAACAAATTAAGTAACTAAAAGTAGAAATAGGTTTAAAGTATAAAACAAAAGATCATTGCATGTTAAATTCACATGAAAAGTTTTTCTCTTCAATGACCCTAACCCTATGTCCGTACATTTTTTATGCATTTAAAAAGCGATTACGGTAACATTAAATCAAATACCCAATTATCTTCCACCCTTTATTTTTTCCTAAGTGATTCAAACAATTGATTATTAGATCTAATGAAATTGTGCTAAAAAAAAAATTGTTAACAATGTTACCAAAAGAGTTTGTGTGGAAATAGAAACTCAAAATCGGGCCCGAAGTGGTCCACCCACGGAGGTAAAAAGGCTGGTTTCAATATTTTCCTAAAGAATATCAGAATGACAGCAGTCCAAGAGATAGGTCAAAGTGAAGGTGAAGTTAGATGTGAACCTGGCCTAGCTGATGTCATATAATGATTACCTAATTGACTTAATTGTTTTGTAAAGGGTCAATCTTTTATTCAAAGCCTATAGGAAAAAAAATTGCCGTTAAAAAAAATAGCGCTGCCGTTCATCTAATATATGTAAAAATGTTAGGAAATATAGAATATAAATTATGTTGCACTTATTGTAACTGTAGTAGTATTTCAGGATTTCACTTTGCGATTCAATAAAGACAATTGATTGTGAACCAAAAACCATATGCATAAATATGTCTCAAATATGGTGAATAGTCATCTCCGTCACTAAAACACCCCTCCTATGTGATGCTATTAATAATGACTATTTATAAAATGCTGTTTACCAAAGATGATTTTAAAAAATACATTTTTTCACTTTCAGAAAAGAAAATAGTAGCCGTTACATCAGAAGTGAATGGCCTAAAATATCATCATGTCGGATTATACTATTTCTTTCTTAGTTTACGAGATCTAAACCGGATGGATGGACAGACTACATCAAACTAATAGCGTCTATTCTTCTTTTTGGGGCGCTTAAAATACTTTTAAAAGCACAGATTCAATATGGTTAGTTCTATTTCAAATTTAATTACATGACTGATCCAAACTAATCGATACTATTTTATCAGTATATGTAAGTCGTAATTCATTTTTTTTTCTTTATAGAGACAGTACTAGATAAGGGGAGATAAGACTAAGTAGAAAATAAAGGTCGTGGGCTAAAAATTCGAAACTAACAACAGAAATCAATAAGACATTCTACTTTCATAAGTATTTGGCTAGCTAAGCTGCAATAATGTCGACTTGAGTGAATACTAATCTTTCTTTTAGGACGCACCAGTAGGGGACTCATCTTAATTTCGTGTTGGTCGTACTGCCAGCCACATGACACCCTTGTTAAAAGTCGGCTTTAAAAACAAATGAGCTTAACATAATCTGCCCCAAGGACTAAAAGGAGTGCCTTGACATTCCACTGGTATCAAATCAGATCGTGACCCTCATTCAATCAGTGGTTAATACAGAATGCAAATTTTTTCTTTCGCGTCCATGTATTAGGTTGGATTTGTATAGCCTTGGACAACAGCTAGTCCTCGAGACAGACACTACGATGTAACATCTACAACTATCTGACTCAGCCTTCTGTGCAGTTTTAGTAAACATTTAACCATTAGAGCTATGTTGTTATACCCACTCATAATTCCAATTAAAAGAAATACAAGGCTATCAAGTGAAGTCAGACAAAAAAAGATATTGTTGTAACTCCAGTGGCGGACTTAAATGGTTAGTGTGTGAGACCTACTGACACACAGACTAAGACGAGTCACACAGGTGTTTCTACATATATCTTTCAATTTGTATATATTTATAAAGAAAAGCTATATTCAGTTTCGTAAGAAGCTTGTTAGTGTTTATTTAATTTTTGTATTGATATTTTAAAACGTCTCCAAAAACTTCATACCACAATATAGGACCATAAGTCAGTGGAAAGCTTGGCTTCCGAACCGGGGTTCCGGGTTCGAATCCTGTGAAAGACTGGAGATTTGACTTTCGTGATCCTTATAGCGCCTCTGTGCCCACCCATCTGTAACAAGTACCTAGCTTTGGTTGGGGAAAAGTAAAGGTTGTTGGTCGTTGTGCTACGCTATCATTAACTGTGGGTACATAAGCAGATGAACTTTATATCACACGCCCCATACATCGCAAGATCTGTAGGGGTACCTTACTTCACATCGCTTTAGCTGTACAGGCAAGTGGAGCTACAACCCAACTACCGAATATTAGCAAGCGAAAATTAACGTTTAAGCCCTATAACTTTTGAAAACATTTAAAAACATTTCAATCTTAATTTAAGTATTATGCTGCGAAGATAGGTTTAGTTGTATTTTTGTTAAATTCAAACCAGTGGCCTAGCTAAAGATTTAGAATCCCGGGGATTAGACCTCATTAGGAACACCTGCATTTGTATATTCGGCATCAGGACATAAGATAATGGCATAGTATTTAATGTAAAAATTTAAGACACCCATTTGATTGATTTGAAGTTCCTTAAGTGCGGGCCCAGGGGAAAGTGTTTGAATTTGGACCACCCCTCCCCCATCCTAGCTACGCCACTGCTTCAAACTCAGTAGGCTTCATTGATAAACGTTAAAATTTATAGACAATACTTACATGGCGTAGTCCGTGGCACTAATGTTAAATGTTGAAACTACCGTGTTGTTTTGACATAAAATGGTCAAGTCTTGTGAGTGAATGACCCATGAGGACAATAGTACTGTCCAGACCAATAAAACTTGCACTAAATCCATACCATAGTCACGACCTGCTCTCTGTGTTCAGTACATTCTATAATCTGTGAAACACATGTAAGACATTTAATGAAGCATTAACAATTTGATTTGTGGGCGCAGGTATACGACCTAAGCATGGGAATAGATGATGTAGTCATATCTACAACAGCTATGAGTTCTGGCATAAAGACAGGAGAGTTCTGGATGGAGGGATGTGTTGACGCAGGCCGTGGCACTATATTGCCGAATTGAAAATGGGATGAATGGCGTAATTATACAGATATTGAGAAAAAAAAAAGAAAAGTAATTAAAAAGCCTCTTTCAAAGATAAGGATTATTTTTATGCTACATTTAATGTGTTACTTTTATAAACATTTCAAGGTCTTTCACCGTGAACTTTTGAATATATTACAATAACATATGGGAGACAACTCAACGAGGCAACGATGTTTATTTACATGGACATCGCAAGTACATAAAACATCTTTCTTTAGCATATTCTCTTCATATCGGCTCTAGACTTGGGCGGAACCATAGACATATATAAATATAGACTGGAAAAAGGAAGTAACTATATGTAACTTGAAAACATGTATATCTATTGAATTCGGATTTCCGAATTATGAAACAATTTAAAATTACATGATTTTCAGTCTTAGAGATTAAACAAAATGTATAGACATAAAATAAAGTATACACAATTGCAATTCACAAATTTCAGTTTCATTTAAATCTCTTATTGACCAGTCTTTATTTATTTATGTCTATGGGCGGAACTTGTTCTCTTCCTTCTGATGTCAAAATCCTTCTCAGTCTGGTTTCTGGCAGTGCGCTCATTCTGCACTATCGTGAACGGCTTTGTGCATGGCGGGGTTATAGTCAGTGGCGTAGCAAGGTATCCTTGGGCCCGGGTTCAAGAATATGTTGGTGGGCCCCCTACCCAGAGTAAGTCAAATGTATAGTGTGACAGAACAATTGAAGAATCTGAATGTATGGGTATGTTAACCAAAAGACACTCCAATACTTTCTGCTTTATGTAGATTTTCCTTCTCATTTTTGAACATTCACAACTCGGACTGCCCTTACAATTCTAATTTTCCTCTAATTGGTGCAGCTACCATACGTTTTTTTTCTTTGAGAAACACAAGCTGCTTTGGTACATCAAAACATCTTAATCTCATTGTCGTGAGAGCATCATTCCTTGATGACCACATTGTGGACAAAAATATTTGAGTATATTATATACTTTGCACTTCCTATTGGATTTAAGACGCGCCCATCTTGAGATTGCTGTGAGCAAAAAAGACAAAGTCTTAGAGATCTGCAACGTCTTGAACACAACCGACAGAATCATTTATAACCAAATTTAAATCATGGTTAGCATAATAAACATAATGCACGAGCGGCTTCTTTTGATGAAGACCATTGTAGGTCCTATTATCCACTTATGTTGGAAGCACCATCATAACATTAGCCTCGCAGTTTTAAAGATAAATTGGGATTATTCATTAGTTGGAACATTTGTCAATTGTCACAAAAAAAAACGAACAACTAGAAATGATTCTCTAATTGCTATTTTTAGGGTATTCCGCCATTGAGATCACAGAACAGTTTTTTTTTTAATCATGCTAATTTGATCAACTTTAAATTTGTCTTGAATGCTCTCAACAATAAAAGGGAAAAATGTTGCGGATTGCACATCTGCACTATAGCCAGTACCGCTGGATAGTCTTAAGAGCTGAGCCGAAGGCTCTTCGAGCTCTAAGTTTGAAAAAAAAAACACCTGTCTGAATCCATTCGAGAACAAATATCAAACAGTAAAAAAAAAAACTGTCTGACCACAGGTCTGTCTGGGAGTGACCCGAGTCAATGCCTATAGGACATTGCTGTTTCAAATGCCACTGGCACTCCGGACGCATGGACTAGAAATCATGGCCGAAGGCCAAGTAATACCGGAGGCCGCCGCCATTTTTCTTCACTATACCATGCTGACCGTGTAGGATACGCCATTATTGTAACGCTCCCTTGAGGAACGGCCCATGGATTCGTGAGAGGGTCGTGGGAGCTCTCTTTCAACCCCGCTAACCGTGCAAAGGGGTAGACTCTCGTCCACCCGTGGGCACCCCCACGGGAGTCCTGTTTGTTACATTTTAGCCTAGCCGCTTCCTCTGGTAGCCGTTTCCACGCGGGCGCCACGTTGAGGCAAAGTAAGGTGCCCACGTTTAAGCCAGAACTGCATTGCCAAACAGCTCTATGATCTCGTTTTGAATCTGCGGGGCTTTGTTTTCCTGTCAAATTTCATATATTCATAGCAATAAGGACTAGTCAGTGTATTTTTTTAATACTACGCATTGGCCAGAGTTCATATAATTATACATAATTATATACCTTTATATAGATCAGCTGTATGGAGGTCATCGTTCCGACCACGGCTAATGCACAGGCATTCATCTCCGAAAATTACAATTCCATGATCATTTTTTTGTAAAAAAAAAAAGGCCCAATGGTGTTAACTTTCTTTAAGAACTTTGAACAAATACTGCATTTGTCAGAGAATGACTGTGACATTATTCCATGGTAACTTGGACATCTCTCTATCTTCTAAATCTTTGTTATAAACCTGCTCTCCAATTTTGGTTTTGCCATTCATTGTAACAGAACAAACACATTCATCTTTAACGCTACATATGTAACTTACTCTGGCGTTTCATTTGCTTCCTAAATATTTTTTTTGTTTAATGTCGCCCCTTTTTTTAAAAAAAATCTTTTCTAATGATCACATGAATTTTTTTTTTACACAATACAAAGACAATAAAACAATGTGATGAAGACTTCTGAGGACTCTATTGTCCTAAAGCAGGGGTCGGCAAACTTTTTAGTCGAAAGAGCCAAAATTTACAATTTCCATATTTTAAATTTTTTTAAAGAGCCGCAACATCATTTTTCTTGCAAACTTTAAATAGTACTTACACACTTTTTAATGAAAAAAAACTAACTTATTTCTATATAAATAGTGTTTTTCACCCCAAAAAAATAATTTAGGAAACAACAAAACAGTTAAACATTTAATCACAACACTAACTTATACTTGAATAACAAATAATTGGGCAAACTCATTGAATAAGAGCGGTGGCTTTGCATGGTTTTAGATAATTTGGGAGCTTTCAACTTTTGTTACTTACATCATTTATGGACCTCCAAACTCTTCCAACTTGATTTGTAACTCTGAACATTTTCCACCCCACAAAACTTTTAAAATCGATCAATTGCATTTCTAGAGATCCAGTATCAATTCCAAAATGATTAATGTGGATTTTGTTACTATTTGTGTTGAGAAGATTTACTTGGAATGCTAGAATGGTTGGCTTTACACTGCTTAAATCTATCAAGAAATTCATCTTATATATAAGATCTGTTCTGAAGTAATTCATACCAAAAGTTGCACTTTTTATAACGCGATTATGTTGTAGACATTGAAAATGAAGTACATTGCCGCTCTGATTATCTTCTGCAAAAATATTTTTTATTTAAAACAAAACGAATTATTCTAGCAAAACATAGACTGTGTTTTATTTTCTTTGCAGTTGTAGATTCAGCTCATTTAATTTCGTTTTTATATCCCCCATAAAGTAACCTTTTGCAACCATTTGTTGTTCTCTAATGGAGTGATGGAGTGTATATATTTCTTTCAAGCCCAAAGCAAGGGGTTTAAACTTTTGGAAAGCCATTGCACTTTATTGGGAAGAAAGAGTCTTAAGAATTCTTTAAACCGACTATTGACAAGATGCTGTTAACAATCTTGATTACCAGATTTCTGTCTTGTAGGAGTTTGACGACTGCATAAAGTGCTTCTTGCTTTGGTTTATTATTCAGTGAAATGTTACAATTTCATGGTTTATTTTGCTCAGAAGAATGGTTGTTGCACCTTTATTTATTCCTGTCATGCTTGTGGCCCCATCAGTTGCTATTGAAACGATTTTATTTAAAACGAGAATAATGTTTTCAAGTTTTTTTTTGAAAAACTGACCATATGGGCAACTTGTGCCGTGTCTTTATATCGCAAGACTCATCTATAGCAAGGGATAAGACGGAAGAAAGTTAATATCTTTCACCTGCAAATATGTTACATTTGAAGACATGTTAGCTATTCTATCTTGTACTGTTTTAGAAGATAGTGGTAAATCTTTGTTGTTGTTTTTTTTTGTCTCAAGATTTCTGGTTTGTTTTGAAGTCACGAAACACGAAGGGAGCAGTCTTTGACATTTATAAATGGTTTGCATTTTTATGCAATTTGTAGTCGTACGGCCATATTACCATTACGTGTACATGGCATCTAACTTTAAGAAGATAATTCGCTTCTAACTCATTTACTTGAAACAACAAACTATACGTCCAGTCCCAGCCAAAGCGAGTGATGAAGATACCAATTAGTCTTGCGTCGAAAGCGAATTAAAACCTACTTAGAAACATCCGAAACTACCGAGAGTTTCAGATGGGCTGACAACAGTGACAACGCGTGTAATGGGGAAGGGGTGTGGTGAAAAGAGAGGACAAGTGGCTGAGAGATTTTTCGGTGCCTAATGCAAAATTAACTTCAATTTTTTTTTCTATAAAAGAAATAATATTAGCGTATGGAACTAAAGAGCCGCAACTTCACATCCAAAGAGACGCATGTGGCTCGCGAGCCGCGGGTTGCCGACCCCTGTCCTAAAGGAGTGTTTAACACTACTTCATTAGCTTGCATTCTAAAGTTTGATTCACAACTATTAAGACGATTTTTTTTTAGTCTTGGGAATCCTTGAGCCTTAGGCCAGGGGTCGGCAACCTGCGGCTCGCGAGCCGCATGCGGCTCTTTGCATTTGAAGCTGCGGCTCTTTAGTTCTACACGCAAATATTATTAATTTTATCGAAACATTTTTTAAAGTAGTTCTGAATAGTTTAAAGAGGGTTAGGCAAAAATTCTATCTCTTAGCCATTTGTATTCGCTTTTCACCATACTCCTCCCCCAATACACGCGTCGTCAATGTTGTTAGTCCGTCAGAAGCTCTCGAATGGACGCCATCGTCGAATGATCCTATGTATGTTTCAATTCGCTTTCGACGCAAGACTGCGTGCTTTGGCTGGGACGTAAATTTTGTTGTTTCAAGTAAATGCGTTAGAAGCGATTATCTTCTCAATCTTATATGCAATCTACGGGTAATGCTAATCGGACAATCTTTGTGGTACCACTAGAAATTGCACAAAAAGGCAAACCATTTATAGATAGTGAGTATGTCAAAGACTGCTTCCTACGTGCATCTGAAGAACTGTTTCGCGATTTCAAAAACAAACCAAAAAATTTTGAAAAAAAAAAATCAAAGACAAGTTGCTTATTTAGTCAGTTATATGTCTTCTTATGGTCCAAAAGAATAACTTAAAGGATTGCTACCTCGGGAAAAACTGGAGGGAATGATATAGTGTTTATCGTACAATAATACATTGAAAACAATAAGATCAATTTAAATAAAATCATTTCAATAGCAACTGACAGAGCCAGAAATATGACTTGAAAAAATAAAGGGTAACAACGATTCTTCATAGCAAAATAAACCATGAAATTCTTACGTTTCACTGAATAATACACCCAAAAAGCACTATGTACCCAAAAATAGTTGAGGTAATGAATTTGGCAATCAAGATTGTTAACAGCATCTTTTCCAAAGCGATCTACCATCGTCAAATTAAAGAATTCTTAAACAAAATGGAGACTAAAGTATTCTGAGCTCCTTCTGCCTAATAAAGTGCGATAGCTTGCCAAAGGTAAGGTGTTGAGACGTTTTGCTTTGTGCTTGAATTAAATAAATACATTCCTAAATGATAAAGGCATTAATCTCCCTGTATTAGAAAACGACAAATATTTGCAAACATTTTATTTATGGTTAATATAGAAGAGAAATTAAATGAGCTGGAACTAAAACTGCAAGGAAACGGAAACCCATCCTATGTTTTGGTAGAAGAATTGGTTTGTTTTGAAGAAAAATTAATTCTTTTCGCAGAAGATATTGAGAGTTAAGTCACTTCCTTTTCAATGTCTAAAGCATTATTACAATAAAATCAGAGCTACTGTTGACACAATTACTTGAGCACAGTTAAAAAAATCAAAGATAATTTTTTGACAGATTTGAGCAGTTCAAAACCAACAAAACCATTTTACCATTCCTAGTAAATCCTCTCAACAGAAAGTTACGAAATCCACATTTATGCATTTGGAATTGATACGGGATTTCTAGCTTTGTGGAATGGAAAATTTACAGTGTTAAAAAAATCAAGTTAGAAAAGTTAGAGCTCCAGAAATGTAGGAACGTAATGCAACAAAAGTGGACAGTTTTCAAAGAAATGCCGCTAGTTGATTCGGCGCATGGATTAATCTTCCAGATTACTGTGAGGGCATTTAGATTGCTGACTATCTTAGGATCAACATATTCGTGCGAGAAAGCGTTTTTTTTTTCTCATGAATACAATTAAAAGCAAAGTAACAAGCCAACTAACAATTGAATATATATATATAAATTTCATTTGTTGTGACAAGCAATACTTATATTTCAATAAACGGATTTTTTAGTAAAACATTGTGCAAGTACTATTTAGTGTTGCAAAAAAAAAAAAAAAAAAAGTGCGGCTCTTTAAAACTTTAAAATTGTGTAAATTGTAATTTTTGGCTCTTTCGACTAAAAAGGTTGCCGACCCTTGCCTTAGGCCTATTACTTGGGCATTCCTGCCTCTTTTGTGGGCCTTTTGTCTTAAGGTAATAATGATAAAGACTACCGGTATTGATTGAAAGGAAACCTTGATATGACACATTATTTATAAAGAAAAAAAAAGAAACATATTACGCTTTGAGAAAATTGAATAATTAACATTTTTTCGAAATTTTAATTTGTGAATTAGTGTCATTCGTAAGTTCTCGCCTGGGCCCCAACTAGTCAACAGTCATGGACTCAAGTGCAATGAACCCCTTTGCGCCATTTTTGCTAGTCCACCGGCTGTGGGCCCCTAATGGTCGTGGGCCCGGGTTCATTGAACCCCTTAGCGCCATGGATGCTACGCCACTGGTTATAGTAATATATATATATAGCTGCATACCCACATGCAAGATGTGTATCAATTTTATTTCTCCGTAGTGTCGGCGTTATAATTTTTCAGGATCGACAAGACAAGCAGCTAGTGGGACAGTGTCCTCTTCTGTGACGTGCAATGCTATCAACCTAATTTGAGACCAAAAGAAAATCTGCCGCCGAGGACAAACGCAGACGACGAAAGGAAAATCTAAACCGACCACCTGCGGACAATGGTTTTGCTTGCCCCGGATGTGGCAAAATATGTAGATCACAGCTGGGACTGCACAGCCACGGGAAACACTGCATTCCTCACTAATCTTCGGACTCGAAGACAAGCCTATTATTATTAATTGAGATTTCACCCACTTACATTCAGTCTATCTCTCTTTATAGCTACTTCTCTCCCGCTCACAGAGCAACGACCTGTGACGTGGCTATTGGTCTAAACGGCCCACATGCTGTGACATTGGGGCCATTGTTCAGTCCTTCTATTAAGATTGGTTTCTTTTCAACGCGCTGAGAAATCTTCATTTATATTTCTAATTCCGTT
>JADKLZ010018724.1:0-21630 GCA_021533235.1 Biomphalaria straminea | reverse complement strand
TAATTTTGTTTTTATTTTCTATGCATAAGGAGTAGCAAAGAATGCTAATTTAAAATTATTGGGAAAAAATCGTATCCGTACGACATGCCATTTATCACAAAATTGTTCTGTCAATATGCTGATTAGGATAGACAATAACAAACAGCTCTCTGTGGCTTAGATTCATTTCCCTTACTTATGTCTAGAAACAGATGACTTTTATTATCCTTTATATCGTCTACCATATAGACTATAAGGTCTGAAATGTGAACCGTACTACTTAGGTCCAGAGAAAAGAAATTTTATCATAGACAAATGGTACACAAAACAGGAAATGTCTTGGCCTTAATTCTCTTCAAGAGAGAGCTTGAGTTCGAAACCCAACTCGAACAGAAGGCGTAAAGGCAGCACGGAAAACCTTCAACCAGGTACCCCTTCCCTACTGGTCCACAATAATAGATTGGAACATAACTCTCCGAGCAGCTAAGCATGAAAGATGCGCTAAATATAAGCTATTTAAAAAAAAAAAGCAAAAATCCTATCTTGGCCATCAAGTTTTGTCTATTCATTTATGACCCTACACACATGTTTAAAAAGATATACATTTTTTCATGTTTTTTTTTTTTTTTGTTAACATTGTTTTTAGTGTTGTCTTTGGTGTTCTATTTTTTTTTTCTTTTTTCTGAAATATGTCAGAATGTTCTTTATACATTGTTAATAAATAACTAAATATATAACTTTATAGTTGTCGTGAAAGTACATAACAGAAAGTTTACCTTGATTATTCTAGACCATCCCATGGTTTTACATCAACATATTCATAAGCGCATGGAATACTTCAGTTCGTATGTTTCCAATGTTTCAATCATACTTCCTTTATCAAATGAACACAATGATTCCAGCTTTAGCAGTGGGTCTTGTCATTTCCTTTTTCATTAAGGTAGAGTTTTTTTTTTTTTCTTTTCTTTGGGGGGGGGGGGAGAGGGAAATAATACGTTCAATGTTCTTGCGAAACTTCAACTCTGAGCGCATGTAGCACACGTATTTCCAATCCTATTAGTGAATGTTGATTTAACTTCCCTTGCTATACATGGAAATGAAACTAGAGCGGGGGCATGGTTTGGAAAAACATCGTTCTTGTCTTCTGTAATGAACTGTGTCAGTAGAACTAATTAGAAAATCATGTAATTAAAAGATATGAGAGTTTGACTTTTTTTTGGCGTACATTATTCCTACTCTTTATGGTATCTAGTACACACTAGCCATCATCAGGCCAACAACTGCTAGTGGTTCAAGTCTACCAGTGACCAGTCGACCCCATTTAATCTACACCCAGCTCTAATGGGTACCTGATATTATTTGAGGAGAGTAAAGGCGGTTGGTCGTTGTACTTGCCACATGACACCCTCGTTAACCTAAGACTACAGAAACAAATGACCTTTACATCAACTGCCCTGTAAACCACAATGTCTGAAAAGAGGACTATACTTTTTGTGTATGAACTGCTTTTTTGGCAGTGATCATGTCAGCAGGTCATTGTGGGACCCAATGGACATTGAGACCTTCTTCGAATCTCCGTATTTGTGATGCGGTCTTTGAGAGTGACACCTAGGATGTTAGTATATCATCTCGATTCCATGTCTATGATAACCCTCTCTATATCATCTCGATTTCATGTCTATGATAACCCTCTCTATATCATCTCGATTTCATGTCTATGATAACCTTCTCTATATCATCTCGATTTCATGTCTATGATAACCTTCTCTAATTCTCAGCGTGATTCGCTAGCACACAGGCAAGTGTCGATGACAAGTCTGTTTAGTGACTAGGGCTGTGCTTTTGTTTTTTCCAGATTCTTTTGAGTTTTGCAAGTGCTGATGTGGACTGTGCATTTATGTGCACTATATTTAGTTCCTGTGTCAGAATCGCTAGCTCCAATGTATTTAAAACTACTGTAACTGGCCGGATTTTCACTCGAATACTGATGGCTAACACCGATGCTTGGATTAAAAAAAAAAGTATTCGACATCAAGTCATTAATGTTCTAGAATCATTAATACAACTAGAACATTTTCAACTTAATGTATTCAAGTGTACATCTATATATATAATCCTCTAAGTAAGAGGTCAAACAACAACATGCAAGCAACAAGTAAATAGGGAAGATCCCATGGCGCACGCACGCGGTGTGAATGGAAATTGGTGCATCCCAATCCGCACTTTTTTCATTCACGAAACAAAATAACAGAGACGTTAATAAATATAGACTGGAAAAAGGAAGTAACTTCAAGTGTAACGTGAAAACATGCACATATATCTACTATTGAATTCGGATTTCCAAATTATGAAAAATGTAAAAATTGCTTTATCCTCAGTCTTAGAGATTAAACACAATTTATAAGTATAAAAATAAAGTAGGCCTACACACAATTGTAATGCACACATTTTTGTTTCATAAAACTCTCTTATGAATTTGTGTACTGAATGGAAGAAAGGTTAAAAAAGTGGAAGCAGGAAGAGATTGTTTTGTGTGATAAGAACGACTACCAGTCAATACACAGATAGATACTACTCTCAGGTTTGACTTTAGCGAGGGAAATCTGTTATATCATGTTATAAAATGGTTCAATTTAATAATTTATACACCTAAAAATTAGCACGGGACCAAAGAAAGTGCAGGGCCCACTGCGGTCGCATATGTTGCAGTGCCTATAAGGCTTGCCCTGCAAAATAGCGGGTCCTATAAAATTGCGTGTCCTATGAAATGCGGGCCCCACTGCGGTCGCCGGCTCTGGTAAAAAGCGGCGTATGCTATGCTGCCGGTCAACTAGTTGTAATTAAAACTTAAAATGAAAGTAAAAAATTCTTTTTATTTTTATTTTGTCGCAGTGGGGTATCTAAAGCACCAATAGAGGCAGTTGTAGTCATGATAAAGATTTGTATAATTTATTGACCATGGTGCTTTCACTGTCTTAGCTAATCGCTTGTAATAGTTCGTCCATCGTGGTTCGATGATGACCACTTTGTCATCCAGGGGGCTGAAGGCTTTGCACTGGGGTTGTATGCCTGCTCATGTGACTGGTGAGACCTATGTGAGCCGGAATGTTCGGCTACACACTGGACAGGTTATTCCAGCCGGGAGCACGTTGTCCTACCTCAACGTGGCGCTTCCGTGGAAACGGCTCACTAGAGGAAGTGGCTAGGCGAAAGGGTAACAAATATAACTCCCATGGGGTGCCCAAGTCAGTCACAAATCCATGCGCTGTTCCTCAAGGGACCGTCTCATCAAGGGCGGATTCTGCACAGTTAGCTTGGTACAACGAAGGTAGATGGTGGAGGCCCCCGGTGCCACCCAGTGGTATTGGAAACAGCAATGCCCTATAGACATTGACTCGGGTCGCTCCCAGACAGACCTGTGGTCCGCAGGTTTTTTTTTTTTTTTTACTGTTTGTTTTTGTTCTCGGACGGATTCAGACAGGTTTTTTTTCAAACTTAGAGCTCGAAGAGCCTTCGGCTCAGCTCTTAGACTATCCACACGGTTATTCCAGCTGGAGCTAGTGTCACTGGCCTTGCTTTTCTTCTCTGGCTTTTTTCTTCTGCCAGCGTTGTTCTCTTTCCCTCAGCAACCTGTGCGCCAGTTTTCACAGTGCGACGCCATGATGCTCTGTCATGTGCTTGTCTCCCAGGTGGATGGGTCTAAGCTGAACGCCTTCAGAGAAGCTTTAAGGGTGTCCCTGTAGCGCTTTCTTAGACCACCTTGAGAGCGCTTCCATTCTGCATATGTGTCTTGCCCATCGCAGCTGGGACTGTATCAGGATTGTGTGGATGCTTTGCTAAACGCTTAATAGCAGGTTAAACACCCAAATTGAAATTGATATATACCTGTGCTTATATAACCCTAACCTTACCTGTTACCTGTTAACTATCCCTTAGTCTGTTGGACCGTTGGGGCAACAAGCAAGACTTGTGGACCATCTTTCTCCATTCCTCTCTATCCTTTGCCCTGATTAAAACCTCGTTCAATAGTAGGTCTGTCCATTCTTTGATTGTGTTTTCCCACCGCTTTCTCTGTCTGCCTCTTTTTCTTTTTCCTGGTACTGTTCCCTGGAGGAAGGTCTTTGCGAGTCCCGAAGATCTTGTTACATGGCCATACATTTTGAGCTTTCGTTTCTTCACAGTATTTAGCAGGTCATCATGGGGTCCGATCGCTGCCGTAACCCTGTCTCTAATCTCTTGATGAGATACAAGTTTCACAATTAGAGAGAAAACTTTTTTTTTAAATTAATTTATTATTGTGGGAACAATAAAACTATAGAAACTGACGGAGTGGGATATGGGGTAAATATTGAGGCCAAAACTACTACTCAATACGTTAACATTCTGGTGGGATGTTTTGTTTTAATATTGACATTCAACAACACTTCCTCATTATAGAGTTCTCGCTAGTATAGTTGTCTTTTTAATGTTATCAACACCAACCAAAACATTTGGAAAAAGCAAATTTTGATAAAATCGAGAAAAAGCACATCTATGAATAACCAAAAGAAGAACTTACAATTTAAAAGCCCCCAGGTAAATTTCCTTCATCTCTAGAATCCTCTGCACTTCTTTTACTCCCTGGTTTCATTTTAAATTATTTCTTTTTTTGTGCATTTATCGATGCCTCAGCATACTATCCCAATGATAATCCCGAAAAGTGTTAATATTTGGCTTCGTCCAAGTTTTCCATCATTATATACAATTGTGGCTTATTTGGTCTGTTTTGATATGGAGCAGATCGAGAGTTTGAGAGAGAGAGAAAGAGAGAAATAGAAACAGAAAGAAAAAGAGAGCTAGAGAGAGAAAGATAGGGAAAGAGAAAAAAAAGAGAGAAAAAGATAGACAGCGCTAAAGAAAGGTAGAGAGAGTTAAAGAGAGAGAGAGAGAAAAAAAGAGACAAAAGGATATTTATTACTAAAAGAAAGAAGAGTTAGAGAGAGAGAGAGAAAGAAAAAAAGAGAGAAAAAGATAGAGAGTGCTAATGAAAGATAGAGTGAAATAGAGAGAGAAAAAAGGGACAAAAAAGAAAGATATAGAGCGCTAAAGAAAGATTTAGAGTGATATATATTTTTATTATATATATATATATTTATATAGAAAATAAAATAAAAGCTAAGGGCAATAGCCCATTCTTATACAAGTTGAGCTTTTAATTTTAAGTTGCGCCCCTTTACAATCTACCGATCTCAATTCAACTTTCTTTCTTTTTATCTTAGGTATTCAAGTAACACATACAGATATATATTTTTTTTATAATGAATATAATCAAATATCGTAGAAATTAAAAATTATAGACTTTAGGAAGGAATCAATAGAAGTCCATTCATGATCTTTTTTACGCTTTGCTTAATGAATCAAAAACAGAAATTAACTGTCAATTAGAAATGTAAGTAGGACAGACCTGGGAAGGCTGATGACGTCAGTGTGTTCGCTACATTTCAGCTATTAGTCAATGCACTGAAACTTCGGCCTGCAGTGAACCCTTGCGACCAGGAAGGTAAAAACTGTGTACTTCTAGTACTTCAGAACCTTTTTTTTTTAAATCACAGATTAAAGTTGGCCACTGTTAATCTGGAGCTATATTGTGAAGAGCACTTAAAAGACTGTTGCAAATTTTAATTAGATCTGTGCTCATTTCTGTTTTCTCATCTAAATGTGACACACTAACAGAGGCGAAGATTAGAGACCTATCAACATAGGCGGAGATACTAGATTAAAGGCATGGCAATGGTATAATGATCAGATGATCATCACGGCATTTATTTAGTAGGCTGCTTGTAGGCATTTTATTCGTGGGTATATCATTATTACGCTGCGTCACAATGACTGGAACTAGGATCTACATGTGTATGGGCTATAATAGGATGCTTATTTACATAAAATAAAACCAACTTTCATGATGTTAATAAATCATTAAGGATAAAATATACATGATTTACACAGATCACTTATATTAACAAATATATCTATATATATATATTGTAACTTTCTAGGCTGGCTTCACTAATAACAAGATGACTTCAACTTTATATCACAAATTGCTGACCTCAAAAGATTATTAGAAACTAACAGCCTTCAACAACTGACTAAAAACTAGCTAACCTCAACAATTGATTTGAAAGTGAATTTAACAACTGACTAGAAACTAATTGACTTTCACAACTGACTACACACTTACTGGCTACAACAATTGACTAGAATCTGACTACAACAACTGACTAGAAACTGACTATCCTCATCAAGTAATTTCAACAACACTACTCGCTACAACTACTGACTTGTTACTAGTATCGTCTACCTACAACTACTGATTTGCTACAATACTTTTCAACAAGTCAACAATTTCGCCTGTGACAAGACACAGACACACTGAGAGAAAAATGAGAGAGAAAGAGAAAGATAGAGATATAGATAGAGAGCCAGAGAGAGAGAGAGAGAGAGCGGAATGATCATAAATAGAAAGAAATGCGGAGAAGTCTCTAACTTCCTTTATCATTAGGACCCAACTTATTTACATAATCCTTTCAATTGTCGTATTGTATTGATTAATATTATAAACATTTTGTGTTATTAAACCTTAAGGTTTGTTTGATTTGTTCATAATTTGTCCTCAATATGTGGAATCCGTAATTTCTTTACATTTATGACAATACGTAAGTGCTTTGAGTTCTTTGTCTGTGTAGCAACTTACACATAACATATGTAGATTTTAATATTTTTTTTTTTTAGTCTTTCGTTAGTTTCTCCCAAAATTAATTCCTTTTTCTAGGTGTAAATAACTTCATGTAACGTATATTAGATCCTGATATTGTAAGTATTTTGTCAAATGGGAGTTGCAGTAAAATCATTTAGAAATCTTTTTATATATTTTATAAACATTTATTTAAGAAATCAAGACATTTAACAACTGCAAATATCGCAGCAGTAAGAACATAAGTTATAATATTTAATTAAATTTATAAACAGATGAGCCTGTGAGCGAGTTAAAGTATGCACTTTGAAACTTGTCAAGTTTAGACTGTGAAACATTTAAACATTTAAATAACTACTTAAATCTGCTTACACTTAAAGGAAAAATGAAACCGTATTGCTAGTCCAACGCAAAAGAAAATCGGTGGCTTTAACAAAATATGTGTGTGCATAGCAGGGAAAAGAGGGGGGGGGGGGGGGTTTTTTTTAGAAGCTAATATTTTTTGAGTATTTTTTCAACATCATTTTTTTTTAATTATAGCTTTTATATAGCGCTTTTTCATGCTTATAGCATGCTTAGAGCGCTTTGGTCCAATCTCATTTGTGGACCAGTGGGGGGGAGGGGTATCTAGGAGTTGGTTTTGCGTGCTGCCTTTGGGCGCTCAGTAAACACAACTCTGCCCGAGTCGGGTGTCGAACCTCGAGCCCCCCTTCTAGGTAGCCAAGCAAGCCAAGATCAAGCCGCACTTGGCCTCTCGACCACGCTTCCCACGACGGAGGAGCAGGTAGCGCTAATTTCTTTCTAATTCAATCCGTCTTGAAAACTTCATGGCAGCCTGAAACCACTTTCAAATCAAGCTTAGATGGAAGAAAGGGAGGGAACAAATAACAAGACATACATGTGACAACAGAAATGTGGTTGCATCATTATTAAAAGGAAATTTTTTTTTCAGTTCTAGCGATTCTCTAAGGAATGTTTTCATATGTGGCAGATTTGCA
Organism: Biomphalaria straminea; assembly: GCA_021533235.1. Classification (NCBI taxonomy): domain Eukaryota; kingdom Metazoa; phylum Mollusca; class Gastropoda; family Planorbidae; genus Biomphalaria; species Biomphalaria straminea. Next base: position 13,920 of record JADKLZ010018724.1, on the reverse strand, counting down.
TCAGTACCACCTTCTGACTGATACCAAGAATCTTCCTTTGAATTGTCAGGGCCATTTATGTTTGTACATAAAAGACTTCCTACTCATAACAATATATTGCTGCAGAGTCGGACAGACGATAAACAATGCAATGGTTACGGAGTCAGCCACATTATAAGGAAGCTAACATTGCTCTACACAAGTTTACACCAATATTCGGAATTACTTAAACCTGTAGGGGAGAGAATTAAGCCACTTTCAAGTAATTATTGTTAAATAACCCAGATTTTTTTGTTATATACTTATATGTTATATATCTTACGATATAAGAGTACTTTATTTTCAAATAACATTGGTCATGGTGTTCCCATTTATGACAAGAATAATACATTACTCTTTACAAAAAATGTAAAATTGGTCTGTAAAGAATATATCTATTCATCTTTACCAGAAAAAATCAAATAGATCTGTAAAGAAAATGATGTAATAATCCTAGTCTCACCACTCGCACACAATACTCATAAGAAAATACAATAGTTCTAATTACAATAAATGTAAAACAATGGTTGGTAAATGAATATGTAATTTTATTTCTTATCACAACTCTAGAAAATAATGACATCAATGGCATTGGCCTTATGTTAACTATTGCAATAGTATCGACATTCAATTTAAAAGTTAAAATAATGATATTTTACATACATCTATAACAGTATAATCCTTACCGCCCCACCATACGTTTATTCGGTAAGGTTTGAAACTGAGTCATATTTAGATTTCACAATTCATGAAAGGACCGCCCGTAGAAGTATCGACATCATTTACACCGCTCAGTACACACAATATTCCATTAGTGTTTCAACTTTAAAAAGAAAATATTGTTTACGGTGCATATTTTAATAGGGTTTAGCAATTAGTCTTTTTTTTTTTTAAATAAAACAAGAAATACGTAGTTGTCTGATCTCGTATTTGTGGCATTCTTTGCCCGGCTCAGTTCAAACAACTTTTCATGATGCTGTCAATGTGTAAGTTAGAGAACACAGTCCACCCTATTAAATACTGTCAAAAACTTCGAGAAGAAAGGAGAGAACTCTGTGTGAATTTGGAGCCAATGGACATAATGTCATGGCTAAACGAGGTCGAGAGGCCTGACAGAGTTCCCAGAGTTACTTGATCTCAGTAGGGAAACATTCAAATATCCATAAGCCCGGGCCTACTGGTCGCACTGGGATGACTACAATAATGTTTTATAAGTTAGCAAGTGAATTTTTCCGTTATTATTGACGAGACTGCAACACTATGCCATGAAAAAAACTAACAACCGATCAGTTTTAATAAACAGACGTTCTTCTTTCTCTTTTTCCTGGTTCTCATTTGTATGTTTGAGTGTTCAGGTGACTAGACCAATGCGTGTAATGAGCTGCTCAGTGGTTTCCAAATCAGGGAGCTCTCAATATAGTTTCTTTCCGTTGGGGTGTTTTGGGGCCATTCTCTTGTACGGGTCTCATGGTAAAGAGAATGTACAGACGAAAAGATTCTTTCAGTGTTTGTGACTGGAACTGCTTTACATCCTTTCATGTAGCGTGGACAATTGGACGACTGTAGATTTCTGACTCATTTAGTTGAATAGCCGGGTCATTGACGTACGTGGGAGTTTCTTCGAAACAGTCTATAAGATCAACGTAGTCAGGGTCCGTCGCTTCTTTTAAGGGCTCGTCGGTCAGGTCAATGTAAGTATGACTACCAGCGAACGTAACGCTGAAAGAGCTCTGTGATCCACGCACACGTTTACTGTTGGTTGTTTTAGGAAGATAATACTCACTAGATGGTTGACATTCGCTGTATGTGGTTCGCACCTCGTCATAATCACTATGATTGGTATTAACGTAACCGGTCTGTACGCCGCAAGGAGGCGGCTTGCAAGGCACCATCGATTTGAAAATGTCTGAAACGTCCGATGTTGGTGACGTTGGTGTACTGGGGCTTTGAGAAGTCGACTGAGATCTGCCTCGTGAGCTCGCGGAGCTTCTGGCAAAGGTGTTTGAATAGGATAGCGAACGACTTAACGACTTTCTCCTTCGCCTCTGCCTCCTGCAGAGAAACAGAAGTATTATTATCAGGAGTGCGGCTGGAACTGCTATTGTGAGTATACTAGTTAATTCGAATCTGAATGATGGTGCCTCCATGGGTGGATTACTGCTGACTGTGTTGTTATCGAGCGTAGAATTTGAAATGGTGCTATTAGAGAATGGTTCTACCGTCTGTATCGTCGTGTGGGTATTTTCTGTTGCCATTATGGCGTACTGACCATCCTGAGAGCACACACCTTTACTTTGACAACAATTTCTTGCTCAATTATTTGAAACTTCAATTGTATTTCAAACTTCAAACTATATTTCAAAGTTAGGTCAGGTGTAATTTTAGAAGCAGTAAAACAACTTTGAAGTTTGAGATGTAACAAAAATACTCATGGCATATATCTCAAGAGTTCCTCGCTTACTGCGTAACTGAAGAGTTCTCTTCAAAAAGTTTTGGGGAGTTTCTGAAAAATTCCTTTAGAAAATGTCTGGTATCTGAAGAGTTCTCTTCAAAAAATTTTGGGGAGTATCTGAAAAATTCCTTCAGAAAATGTCTGGTATCTGAAGAGTTTCTTCCAAAAAATGTTTGGTATCTGAAGAGATCTGTGGAAAAATGTTTGAGGTATGTTTTATTCCTTTTGTTTTTTGTTTCTTGAGATCAATAGGTTTATTGTGTGAAGTCAGTTTGAAGTTTCGATGATCTTAACCCAACAGGCCTAGTGAAAGAATTTTGAAAAAAAAAATTAATACATTTCAACTCACTACTATTTAGTTTAGCTTTACACTATACTTAGATAAGTCTTATTCGTATGACAAATATTTAAGTGATAAACCTTTAGAGGCTAAGAAATGGTGTCTAAATCTAATTATGTTCTTTTTGTTTGTTTGTTGGTTTTTGTTTCATTCCTACAACAACTCTCACTTTTTCAAGTACTACAAAGTCTATGGTAGAAGCTGAGTGGTGAATAGTTCAAATATGTTTTTAAAAAAAGCCAAAACAACAAAAGTCACATATTTAGTGATATTAGTAACGTTGTAGAGTTAAGTTGAAAAAAACTCGACGCTATGAAAACCATTTTCGTAGGCTCGTACTGACCATTTCTTTTATATATTTTTTAATAACTAATTAAATAAAGATCCAAAATTGTATTTGTACTATGTACACAGGTTGATATTGATAGTTAAATATTTTTTTTAAAAAGTTACAAAGTAGTACCATAGATGTGTACATAGAAAGTACAAGGCAACTCAAATCACGAAGCTCTAGTAGTGAGTACGTATGTGTACACACGTTCAGTCCTGATTGTGTGTTGTTTATGTTTGCGTCTATTTTGTTATTTTCATACTTATGTTTAGGTAGTAGTCTAATAGAAATTCCAAATATTTGAACCACTAAAGTAATCTAATATTATCAAACTTATTCTAAAGATTGACAAAGACTACAGCTGATAATATATGTAAAACAACTTAGAAAATGCTATCAACTTACTGTGTAGTTTTAGTCCTGGCTCATACAGCACACAGTCTAAGTAAAATACTTCAATGACACTTCAGAGTTTTGTCGCTTGAACTTACAGAAGTTAGTTTTATTTTAGTATGATATCCGGTTAGAAATTTTTCGTAGACGATGTAGTCTATAAACTAGACTGCTTAATGCGTGAGGGAGAAGACTTTATTGATAAAGAATTGTTATATACAATAGGTTTCTCTCTAAGTTCTTCCTATAAGTTCTTATTATCATGTTGGGTGGAGTTTCGGGAGTAGTTCAATATCAGAGATGAATTGCGCAATAGTTTCCAGATCAGGCGGCGCTCTGTTGAGTTTAATTTTAGGTCAGTCTCTTGTTCTGGTCTCTTGATAGATAAACCCAAACTTTGTCCTTAATTAAACACTTCGTACATTCTGGCTAATTAGCGGGACACTCTATTATTTATGAAAAGAGATTAATTTAACGCGGTGACCTATTGGTTAATTATTCAAGTAGTTCGAGGAACACCAGGCCTCAAGAAACACTAGGGTACCGCGGAACACAGTTTGGACAACAATGCGAAAGAGTATGTAGCTTTGGTCAGCATTCCTGGTGACACTCTATGCCCCTAATACTTCACATTGCGGCGTGAGGGGCAATGAAACGGCAGACGCCCTCGCAATGGAGGGGGCAATGGCAGACACACACTTCGAAGCACCAAACACGTTTTTACAAGCTACGGCAGAAATCCGAGCACTCATTCATGAGAAGTGGTTAAAGTCCTGGGAGTAATCCGACATAGCATGTAGTGCCTGGTAGCGTATGCGTCACCCAGATCGCGATGATCCATGGTGGCGGCTGAAGAGGTCAGAACAAGCAATTACTGCGTCCACCCAGCTCTAATGGGTACCTGACATTAGTTGGGGAAAACTAAAGGCGGTAGGTCGTTGTGCTGGCCACATGACACCCTCGTTAACCGTAGGCCACAGAATCAGGTGACCCATCATCTGCCCTATAGACCTCAAGGTGCGAAAGGGAACTTTTTTGCATATATAATTGATGTAGAAATGCAGTGTGTGAAAGGCGAAAGCTTTTTTCTATACATTTAATATTGAAATATCAAGATTTAACAAGAACAAAATAAAGTACTCACATTAAGGTAGAGTTCTATATCATTATTGATATTACTATTGTACAAAATATAGATATTTGGGTTTTTATTAAATTTCATGTTTTTTTTTAAATGTTTAGAATAGATGAAGTTAGCATTAATTCCAGTGTAGCTGAGACAATAGTAGAGCAAGATATATTAAAAGTCATTTCATTATTTTACATAAATAGGTATGCTCTGATAAACTGCAACAAATATTTACGAAATAAGATATACATATTAATACGTAATAGTGCTGTATAAAATTTAAAAAGTTGAATGCATATTATAAAACAATTCTTAGTAAGTAAATTCATAGTCTAGTAAAGTATCTTACAAAAATAATTTAGCACAGATATGTACAATATATTACCAGTGAAGGATACTGTAGAAGCTTATAAATAAAATATGGCTAAGTAAATTATATAATGGTACAGTTTACTATGGTATAAACTTTACAGTAATATTATATTATATAGTTACCATATTGGAAATCCTATCCCCTAGACAAACGAACATGAAATCTTGGAAGGCATAGCGCCTGCTTCGCTAAAAATGATTAAATGTTAGGATTATTTATATATGCATTCATTGCGAATTAGTTCTAAGACTTTTCATTTTGTGTGAGTATATCTGCAGTTTTGCGTCAGTTTTTTTTTTACTGTAGTTAGTTAATTTTGTATGTTAATTGTCAACTGTAAGTAGATTGTGATCTATTTACTTATACTTTCGTAATGGAATTTTACAAGCGCAACCAAATTTAAACAATTGTAATAAAAAATCAATATAGTTTATTGAACAAAAACAAATTCTTAAGTTTTACAAAGAATCAGACTGAGCAGGAAGACAATTGTTGACATCAATAAGTAATAAGATTCAAAGATGAAGGAAAATTTTCTCAATTCCATGCCATTAATCAAATCGAACTTTTGTTTTCGTTTTGCAGACGGTTTGTCTCCCCTAGAAGCTGTCAATGCAAGAGATGAGTGGATAAGGGTTAGGGAAGCACAGGGGAAAGTACTATTATACTCTACCTGCCCAGGTCACCTGACATGTCTATTCTTCTTACAATTTTATTCTCTGCTCTTCTTTATGCTTTTTGATATTATTCCTGAGAATATATTTGGGTGCTCCTAAACAGGTGGCACCCATTAAATATAGTCTACGTTGTTCTGAATATTTTAACACTCGCTGACATAGAAAATCATAGAAAATTTTAATGGATTAAAAGTAAAAGGCAAACTTACAGAAATTTAACCAAGAGTCACCAAAACAAGACTTAATTAGGGTGATAGTGAGTGGTGGCTGAGCGGTTAAACGCTTTGCTTCCGAACCTGGTGTCCTGGGTTCAAATCTCAGCGATGACTGGTATTGTTTAATTTAGGGAATTTCACGGCGACCATGTGTTCACCCAACACTAATGGGAACTTGACTTTAGTTGGGGAAACAAAAGTGGATGTTGTACTGGCCACATGAAGAACCTCATGATCCGTCAGCAACCAGAGAAACAGATGACCTTAACATCGTCTGCTATATAGATGGCAACGTGTAAAAGAGAAAATTTACTTTTCCTTTTAAATGTTGGTTCTGTAGATGCACATAAGATTATGATGAAACTGAAACTAAACAAAAATTATGAAATTTTATTGTCTTAAAAAAACCCATCTATATAAGGGCCGGTCTTTGGCCACTGCGACCTATGCGGCCGTAGTTGGGCCCGCACTTTCGTTGACCCCGCACACGATTTAGGTGTAAATTATTAAATTAAATCATTTTAAGTTATTTTTTTATTATTATTAAAGAGTTTCTGAAATTCTTGAAATTGCTAAATATACGAAAACGTCATGAAAATCTCCTAAAATTATAAAAACCTCCTAACATTATAAAAACCTTCTAAAAACTCATGCAAATCTCCTTATAAACAGACAAAATTGTCATTTCGGGATGTCATCCAATATGGAAATCGCCAATCCTACACACAATTTAAAAAAAAAGGCATTGTTAGCTTTCATTTAATAAAAATGTAATAATAAGGCAAATTTTAACCAAAACAAGAAGTTCAAATACTAAATTTACTTTAATAGTCACTGGCATACAAATACAGATTTTTATCTATTTCGATCTCTAAAAAGAGCGATTATTTGCTAGTTGACAGTAAATCTTAAAAGCAGATCTGAATGTTTATCGGCTTTTTGTTATTATAAATATAATAATAATATAGATGTAATCTAGATCTACATGTAAATCTCTACTAGATGACGTTTGTTTTTGTTTTTTATTTGTTCAATATGACGGTACATTATAACTCGTTTTGATACGTGAATTAACGCTATATTCATGTAGGAAATTATCTTTCATTATTGTCTCACTATAGGTAGTCCAAAATAGTGAATTCTCTGCAAATACAAGTCACGTGTAAATTAATTTAACTATTTTCTGATTTCTGAACAGTGTTAATCTTAATTGTGAAAATATGGAACTTAAAGGTTTTATCATAAGTGTTTTTGGCAATGCAATCTTCTACTAAATGTATATATATATATATATCTAAAAGTTTGGAATTCATTATGCAACCTATGCGGCCGCAGTGAGCCCCGAACTTCCATAGGCCCCTTGCGAATTCTATGTGTAAATTATTATATTAATTGATTTTAAATTATCATTAAAGGGTTCATGGAATTTTCCTGAAGGTGCAAAATATCGGAATATATATATATATATATATATGAAACCTCCTGAAATTTTCAAAATATTCTAAATACTGATGCAAATCTTCTTAAAAACAGATAAAATTGTAATTTCGGGAAGTCATTCAATAATATATTTAAATTATCCTACTCGCGATTAAAATAAACGGCATTGTTAGCTTTCATTTAACAAAAATGTGATAATAAGGCGAATTGTAACCGAAACGAGAAGTTCAAAACTTAATTTACTTAAATAATTACGGGCATACAAAAAAATATATAAATATATCTCGACCTCTAAAAAAAACGATATTTTGCTAGTCAATAGTAAATTTAAAAGATATCTGAATGCTAATCTACTTTTTACTTGAAAACTACTATCTACTGTAGATTGTTCGTAAACTTAACTTGACAGTGACTTTGTACTTCGTAAATTGTGAATAAAATGCAAAGATGAATTTATTTTTTAATACTTAATTTTAATTTTCATTTATCATTATCCATACCCAGAATGGGCCCCACGCAATCAGTTTCGCATAGAGCCAGCAATCTGTAGGACCGGTCCTGGGTGCAAGCTGCCACCCACAACTCAACTTAGTAGCTCCCACTTTCTTGTTACAATAATAAAGAAAAGACACCCCACCCCATTAGTACTTGGTTGACCGTCCACCCTATACATCTAAGCTAATCTACTACCACATTAACCATTGGAGGCCTACATGTTCATTTGCTACTTAGAAGTTAATTTATTTGGTGGGGCAAAAAAAAATGACTAGAATTTGGCTACTCAGAATCCAGGGGGGTGCAAATGCACCCCCTTGCACCCCCCTTCGGGCGCCCATGGCTGGAAGTGTGGAGTCTTCGTGGGACCTGTAGGAACTTCCCTGAGCATCTAATACAGTAGGCCCATATAATAATTGTCTATATTGTCTGCACGTCAATCGTTTATGTAAATGTGATCCTTCGGCTCATTAGAATATACACAACTCGTCCGGTCTTCGGGCTGCGGTTCATCTTCAATCGGTTTCGTTACAAAATCATATGTCTCATTAGTGTCTTCGACGTCTGAATTAGACTGTTTATTGTTATTTAAATATACTCCGATATCATTGTTTTCTATAACGACATCTCGGCTGCTAACATTGTCATAGCTCTGTGAGACTTGGCGAGTATCCTGTTCTTTAGTCGAATTTTCATAGGTGTCTCCATCGTTAACTTGAGTTGGGAACAAGCTGGTGTAGCTCGGTTGGTTCCCGTCGTAAACACCGAGCTCTAGCGAGCTGTACGCTGGTGTTTCGACCAAAGTCGTTTGGGAAGTAGCTGCTTTTTGGGTAATATTTCTTGAAAATGTGTTTTCCCGGCACTGGAGTAAAATTCTAGTCAAGTTATATCTTCTATGGACAATTATCAAAATGATGACAACTACCGCAATAACGACTAATGGAACCAACACTCCAACTATAATGTCTGATTTGTTATCATCGTTGCTGGAAGAGCTAGCAGATAGCGGTGTGGTCACAGCTACTGTCACTAAAGCTGTGGTGATTATAGAGACAGGCGTAGATTGGGTGGTCACAGCTGTGCTCTTTTTGGAAGGACAGGTGATGTTTTGAGAGAAGCCGGACAGCTGGAGCTCAACGGCCTCATACAAAGACAGAAAGATAAATGTCACGTTGTGTGTGTCACACATGGCGTGACTCTGATGTGCCGATGTGACGTTGGAGACACAATGCTGTGATAAGGTGATGTTATGACACACTAGGCCAGGGCTTAGATGGAGGGCGCACATGTAGTCCGTATCTACAGTGGTGCTGTTAGCTAACTCTGTTGGTCTCTTAACATAGAGGTTTCTAGATAATATACTATCACAGGTATAGTTCGTCTCAGCATTAAAACATCCCTCCAGCCTGAAATACAATGACAAATATAAAATGGTTCATTAGAAATTATATTAAATTTATGTGAAGTTAAATGGCAACGTGGCTGTGTTGAAGGCAATATATATAATAAATAGCCGAATATGATCCGCGGCTTTTCGGTCTGGTTTGCCCAATTTGTAAAAAACAAAATTCGCTCTTCAATATAGATAAATTTAGGTATTTTCTTTTATATTTACCCCTATCAAGAACGGGGGCATTGATCTAAGAAACATTTATGCCAAGTTTTATCAAGACTGGTCGAATGTTACATCTATACATACGCCGTACATTCTGCTTAATATACTCCATTACATAGCGACTATTATAGAATAAGGATGATGGATTAAATATCATTAAAAAAGCCAATAAAAATTAAAAAATTGAATATTGATTGAACAAATTACGTAACTAATAGTAGAAATAGGTTTAAAAGTATAAAACAAACAATCATTGCATGTTAAATTCACATTAAAACTTTTTCTCTTTAATGACCCTAACTCTATGTCCGTACATTTTTTTATGCATTTAAAAATCGATTAAGGTAACATTAACACAAACACCCCATTCTCCCCCACCTTTTTTTTTCCTAAGTGATTCAGACAAGTGATTAATAAAACTAATGAAATTGTGCTAAAAAAAAAACAATTTGTTAACAAGGTTACAAAGAGAGAAACTCAAAATCGGGCCCGAAGTGGTCCACCCAGAAAGGTAAAAAGGCTGGTTTAAATATTTTCATAAATAATATCAGAATGACAGCAGACCAAGAGATAGGTGAAAGTGAAGGTGAAATTGATGTGAACCTGGCCTAACTGATATCATATAATGATTATCCAATTGATCGAATTGTTTTGTAAAAGGTCACTCTTTTATTCAAAGCCACTAAACTTGCGTTAAAAAAAATAAAAAATAGCGCTGCAGTTCACCACACATATACAAAAATGTTAACTGTTGAAATTCTAATTTATGTTGCACTTATATGCACTTATATACATTCTGTTGCAACTGTAGTAGCCTTTCAGAACTTACTTAACTTATCGATAGAATTTTAAAAAAAAATTGATGGTACATTGAAAGCTGTATGCATAAATGCGTTACAAATATGGTGAATAGGCATCTCTGTTACTAAAAAGCCTCTGGCATTTGCTACTATTGTTAGTGACTAGTTATTAAATGCTGTTTACCAAAGTTGATTTTAAAAATATTTTTTTTTTACAATCAGAAAAATAATTAGTAGCCGTTACATCAGAAGTGAATGGCCTAAAATGTCATAATGTCGGATTACACTATTTATTTCTTAGTTTACGAGATCTAAACCGGATGGATGGACAGACTACATCAAACTAATAGCGTCTATTCTTCTTTTTGGGGCGCTTAAAATACTTTTAAAAGCACAGATTCAATATGGTTAGTTCTATTTCAAATTTAATTACATGACTGATCCAAACTAATCGATACTATTTTATCAGTATGTGTAAGTCGTAATTCATTTTTTTTTCTTTATAAAGACAGTACTAGATAAGGGGAGATAAGACTAAGTAGAAAATATAGCTCGTGGGCTAAAAATTCGAAACTAACAACAGAAATCAATAAGACATTCTACTTTCATAAATACTTGGCTAGCTCAGCTGCTAGCGTGTCGACATGAGTGAATACTTATCTTTCTTTTAGGGCGCACCAGTAGGGAACTCATCTTAATTTGGTGTTGGTCGTACTGCCAGCCACATGACACCCTTTTTAAAAGTCGGCTTTAAAAACAAATAAGCTTAACATAATCTGCCCCAAGGTCTAAAAGGAATGCCTTGACCTTCTACTGGTATCACAGCAGATCGTGGCCCTTATTGAATCAGTGATTAATACAGAATGCAATTTTTTTTTGCGTCTAAGTGTTAGGTTGGATTTTTATAGCCTTGGTCAACAGCTAGTCCTTGTATAGCCTTGGTCAACAGCTAGTCCTTGTATAGCCTTGGTCAACAGCTAGTCCTTGTATAGCCTTGGTCAACAGCTAGTCCTCGAGACAGACCCTACGATGTAACATTTACAACTATCTGATGCGCAATGCAGACTCAGCCTTCTGTGCAGTTTTAGTAAACATTTAACCATTAGAGCTATGTTGTTATACCCACTCATAATTCCAATTAAAAGAAATACAAGGCTATCAAGTGAAGTCAGACAAAAAAAGATGTTGTAACACCAGTTGCGGACTTAAATGGTTAGTGTGTGAGACCTACTGACACACAGACTAAAACGAGTCACACAGGTGTTTCTACATATATCTTTCAATTTGTATATATTTATAAAGAAAAGCTATATTCAGTTTCGTAAGAAGCTTGTTAGTGTTTATTTAATTTTTGTATTGATATTTTAAAACGTCTCCAAAAACTCTATACTACAATGTGGGACCATAAGTCAGTGGAAAGCTTGGCTTCCGAACCGGGGTTCCGGGTTCGAATCCTGTGAAAGACTGGAGATTTGACTTTCGTGATCCTAATGGCGCCTCTGTGTCCACCCATCTCTAACAGGTACCTAACATTGGTGGGGGAAAAGTAAACGTGGTTGGTCGTTGTGCTACGCTATCATTAACTGTGGGTACATAAACACATGAGCTTTATACCATACGCCCCATACATCGCATGATCTGTAGGGGTACCTTACTTCACATCGCTTTACCGCGCTGTACAGGCAAGTGGAGCTACAACCCAACTACCGAATATTAGCAAGCGAAAATTAACATTTAAGCCCTATAACTTTTGAAAACATTTAAAAACATTTCAATCTTAATTTAAGTATCATGCTGCGAAGATAGGTTTAGTTGTATTTTTGTATATTCAAACCAGTGGCCTATCTAAAGATTTAGAATCCCGGGGATTAGACCTCATTAGGAACCCTTGCATTTGCATATTCGGCATCAGGACATAAGATAATGGTATAATATTTAATGTAAAAATTTAAGACACCCATTTGATTGATTTGAAGTTCCTTAAGTGCGGGCCCAGGGGAAAGTGTTTGAATTTGGACCACCCCCTCCCCCATCCTAGCTACGCCACTGCTTCAAACTCAGTAGGCTTCTTTTAGAAACGTTAAAATTTATAGACAATACTTACATGGCGTAGTCCGTGGCACTAATGTTAAATGTTGAAACTACCGTGTTGTTTTGACATAAAATGGTCAAGTCTTGTGAGTGAATGACCCATGAGGACAATAGTACTGTCAAGACCAATAAAACTTGCACTAAATCCATACCATAGTCACGACCTGCTCTCTGTGTTCAGTACATTCTATAATCTGTGAAACACATGTAAGACATTTAATGAAGCATTAACAATTTGATTTGTGGGCGCAGGTATACGACCTAAGCATGGGAATAGATGATGTAGTCATATCTACAACAGCTATGAGTTCTGGCATAAAGACAGGAGAGTTCTGGATGGAGGGATGTGTTGACGCAGGCCGTGGCACTATATTGCCGAATTGAAAATGGGATGAATGGCGTAATTATACAGATATTGAGAAAAAAAATAGAAAAGTAATTGAAAAGACTCTTTCAAAGATAAGGATAATTTTTATGCTACATTTAATGTGTTACTTTTATAAACATTTCAATGTCTTTCACCCTGGACTTTTGAATATATTACAATAACATATGGGAGACAACTCAACGAGGCAACGATGTTTATTTACATGGACATCGCAAGTACATAAAACATCTTTCTTTAGCATATTCTCTTCATATCGGCTCTAGACTTGGGCGGAACCATAGACATATATAAATATAGACTGGAAAAAGGAAGTAACTATATGTAACTTGAAAACATGTATATCTATTGAATTCGGATTTCCGAATTATGAAACAATTTAAAATTACATGATTTTCAGTCTTAGAGATTAAACAAAATGTATAGACATAAAATAAAGTACACACAATTGCAATTCACAAATTTCAGTTTCATTTAAATCTCTTATTGACCAGTCTATATTTATTTATGTCTATGGGCGGAACTTGTTCTCTTCCTTCTGATGTCAAAATCCTTCTCAGTCTGGTTTCTGGCAGTGCGCTCATTCTGCACTATCGTGAACGGCTTTGTGCATGGCGGGGTTATAGTAATATATATATATAGCTGCATACCCACATGCAAGATGTGTATCAATTTTATTTCTCCGTAGTGTCGGCGTTATAATTTTTCAGGATCGACAAGACAAGCAGCTAGTGGGACAGTGTCCTCTTCTGTGACGTGCAATGCTATCAACCTAATTTGAGACCAAAAGAAAATCTGCCGCCGAGGACAAACGCAGACGACGAAAGGAAAATCTAAACCGACCACCTGCGGACAATGGTTTTGCTTGCCCCGGATGTGTCAAAATATGTAGATCACAGCTGAGACTGCACAGCCACGGGAAACACTGTATTCCTCACTAATCTTCGGACTCGAAGACAAGCCTATTATTATTAATTGAGATTTCACCCACTTACATTCATCTATCTCTCTTTCTAGCTACTTCTCTCCCGCTCACAGAGCAACGACCTGTGACGTGGCTATTGGTCTAAACGGCCCACATGCTGTGACATTGTTCAGTCCTTCTATTAAGATGGGATCTCTTTTCAACGCGCTGAGAAATCTTCATTTATATTTCTAATTCCGTT
>JADKLZ010018717.1:4064-19125 GCA_021533235.1 Biomphalaria straminea | reverse complement strand
CTCCAACCCAAGATACCTACTCTCCAACCCAAGATACCTACTCAGACTCCAATTCAAGATACGTACTCTCCAACCCAAGATACCTACTCTCCAGCCCATCTCCAGGTTCTCTCCGCCCCACACAGACATTGACTCGTCATAACCTCCAAGGTGGAAAAAGTAGTTCTTGTCAATGGCGAAGGCAGCTCCGACCATCGTGGGCCCCCTGCAAATAATTCATGATTATTATTTTAAGACAATTTAAAAAAAAAACGATTTATTAATATCGCCTGGGATGAAGTAAATGTATAACCCTGACATGTTCTGGGACAAACACTTTATTCTCTCAACTTGAAATGTAACTGTTTTATTGATAACGTTATTTTGTTAACAAACCAAACACCAAATATGTGCACACTGATTGCCGAGTTGATTTTGTTATGCCCAAAGATCTTTTGACAAAAAAAAAACACATATGAAAAGAAAGAAAAAAAAATACACCCAAAACCAAAAAATTGAAAGTTCAATTACTTGGACTCAACGAGATTGTTAAAAAAAAAACAAATAGCCCCACTGAACACACTTACTTATTATATACTGGACAAACTGAGCAAACCTCTGGGTGCAGTGGACATACTGGAGCTACTTGTACACTGGACTCACTGACCCCCACTGAACACACTTACTTATTATATACTGGACAAACTGGGCGCCAATAAAACGTTTTTTTAAGGAGGACTAAGAGAACCAATGATCATACTTACGGTCTTGGCTTCCTTGGGTCATGTCCGATCTGGTCATCTCTGAAGTAGAGCTCGTAAAAGCCCAGTCTCCAGTTCCAGCCGTAGCGTATCAAATAGTTCTTGTAAAACTTGTACGAGAGGTCGTCCGCTTGGATGTAGTCCAGTGTTGCCATAGCAACCACGGTGTTATCTCTGGCGATCTCCGACAGCAGTGGCGGCAGCCTGCAGGAGCGACATCATAGTATTTAAAGTAAATTAAGAACATTTGAGTAGATTAAGTATAGTCACATCGATCATTTGAAAGAAGAAAAAAAAAGATTGCCAAGAATATCATATTGTCATGTGCTAAAGGTTACAAGCTACCAATAACCACCATCTATAATGATTCTCCGTATGTAGACAATGAAGCAATAACGCTGCATCTTATATAATACAGATGTTACTTCACAAAAAAGGAGATGATTACGTGATTACGATGAGTACACGTGCCCCTGTGTGAATCTAGTCATGCTTGTTAATCAATAACTTAAAGTCTGCCAAGTCACTGGTTTTCATGGCTGACTCAGACAACCCATTCCACGCTTTGATAGCACTGTGGAAGAAGAAGCATTTGTACAAATTTATCCTTGCATATGGAATGAGAAATGCACCGTTTAGCTTTGTGCCTTTCTGAATATTTCATTAGGATTTGTTTTTCTATTTGGAGAGTATGGTTCTCATTTTGCGATCTTATGTCCATGTTGGAGGGTTCAGATAACCAGACCTATATTCCCCAGTGTCCATGTTGGAGGGTTCAGATAACCAGACCTATATTCCCCAGTGTCCATGTTGGAGGGTTCAGATAACCAGACCTATATTTCCCCAGTGCTTTCTAGATCAAGTCACTCTTCTTACACTGTGTCTCCCAAAAGACTTTTTGGTTCAGTATCTTGTTTGGACCTCTTGATAATGTATTTAGCATTGAAGGATTGGTACGAAATTCTCTGGTGATACTCAACAATGACATGTTTCGCTAGTTCCAGAACCATGGACGCCTGCAGGATTTTATGCAGGGGAGTGCCAGTTGTCTCCTATGGTTCAAAGTCAAGGCTTCGATTTTCTTATTACGGAGAATATAACTTAAAATAATCGTCCCCCCTTAAACCCACCCCCCATATCATTACAATATTAGGTGCACTGTAAATACTTGCTTCATAAAATGAACAAAATTAAACAAGTGAACAAAGTATTTACTGCACAAGTTGTTAAGTTTATCCGTGTGACCCGTGCATCCCTGCCGTCATCAACAAAAACTGCAAACTTTGAATTCGGCTGCCAAAACTGCCAATAACTTTACTAATGAATTGCTTCTCGTCGCGATGGACAAACTGGCAATGAACGCTTATCGTTAATGGAGAAACTAATGAATGAAGATACGGAATTTAAATCCGTAGTCTGTAATACCTCGCGAAAAGAGTTCCTCAGCATGGTCAAGTTGGTTTTTGATTGTCATTAATATAATTATAGATGTACTGTTGAGTAGCCACAATGTTAGGACAGACAGCAACATCAGGAAAACTGGTTCTAGAACAGATGAATAATTGACAATAAAAGAAAACTAATAAGAAACACATGAGATGCGTGCACTGATTACACATGTGGATGTTGTCTTGTTTTACTTGCAGCCGTTATTTTAAGATCCACCAAACAGTCAAAGATCTTCTCAAAGTTGTGACTGACTTGTGACTGAAACCGGATTTGTATTTCTCAGTCCACTGTGTCTCGCACAAAAAAAAGTTAATTCAGCACAAACATTCCTAGACTGTTCATGATGGATTCGTTAGACACAGGCAGTGCGTAGCTTTGAACAACAGAGACAAAACAGGAGGGACAAAACCAATGAAGTCTTCAAAATGAAAAAAAGGAGTAAAAAAACACAACAAAATGTATTATATTCTAAGCCTTATCTAAATATAGAAAACTATAACTATAAAAAAATATAATTATATGTAAAAGCATATTGCCACGACTAACGTGCTATAGTATTTTGAATTGTTAACCTATATAAAGCTTACATGGTCGGACATGAAGTATAGATTAACCTAAACTAAATTCTTACAATAATAACATATTCTTATAACTCAAATTCAGTGGAAGAAAACATTGTTTCTCCCAAGGCAGCTATATTGAGAATTAGATTATTATTATTGCTTTTATTGCTTTTTTATAGCGCTACTTTCATGTTTTTAGCATGCTCAGAGCGTTTTGGTCCAATCTCATTTGTGGACCAGTTGGGGGGGGGGAGGGGGTATCTAGGAGTTTGTTTTCCGTGCTGCCTTTAGGCGCTCGGTAAACACAACTCTGCCCGAGTCGGGTGTCGAACCTCGAGCCCCCTTCTAGGTAGCCGAGCCAAGCCAAGTTCAAGCGCCTCTTAGCCTCTCGACCACGCTTCCCACAAGTTTAGATTCAAGTCAGTGAACATTTATACAACCTTCAGCCTTGTTGGTTCAGGAACAAATGAGATTGTACTAGGTAATAGGAGTGGAGTCAATCTGTAGCGTGTTACGGAGTGTGTCTGCCTGTCTTTCTAGTATTTATGTAACTTTTAGTAGAATTAATGCATATGAGCATATGAAGAAGAGAAGAGAAAAGGGACACTATCACGAATAATTATTTCATAGCGAGAGCAGACGATTTAAAATCATATGGCAAGATGTAGTTTAATTTGTGTTTTCACTAGCACCTAATTACTTATAATGTCTCTTGTCTTCGAAATGACCTTATGCTATTTCTAATATAATAAGAGACTTCCTTTTGAATTTCATCTGGTGTAAACACAATGCTAGTTATATTTTTTTTCAAGGACACATATAAAAAAATTTATATTTGCACCTATGTATAATTCATATTTGTCTATATCACGTAAAATTAATAGTATTACCAATATTGAATATAAAATTGAATGATACATTCATTTAGATTCTTTCAGCTCCTAAAAGAACACTACACGCTAGAGGAAGATTTAGTATAATTACATACTTTATGCAGGTCAGTATACGTTGCAACAGATTCCGTCTTTTTTTTTTTTGCTACATTTAATTTTGAAACATCGATTCAAACATGACACACAACGTGGATCTAAAATATAACGAGCCATTAGTGTTCTTAGCTTTAGCACAATAAAAGAAAAAAGTATTTTGTAGAAGCTAAGTGTTATGCGCAATGCATGTCTAGTGTTGATATTTTAGTATACTGTATTTACTTTTTAGTGCATTGATATTTGTCATGCTTTCTTCTTATTAAAACATCTCTATAATATAAAGCACAAAGTAAGGCGGAGGCATGTATGCATATAAACCTCGGGAAAAAGGAAGTCTTGTTCCAGAGGTCACTCAATGAAACATACTCAGCCCCAAGGATCACAGTAAACGGACAGCCCCTTAACGTGGTAGACCACGTAGTTGACCACATCTAGGTAGTATAGTGTCAAATGACGCCTCACTTTCAAGGGAAGTTGATAACCGTCTGGCCAGCAGGGCCAGTAGCGCTTTTGGACGCCTTCAGGCGAGAGTTTGGAAGAACAAATCGCTCCGCCTACCTACAAAAATCAATGTCTACCAGGCGGTGGTTCTCTCAACCCTTCTATATGGCTCTGAGACATGGACACTACATTAAAAAAAGCTAAGACTTCTTGAGCGCTTCCACCATAGATGCTTGCGCTCCATCATGGAAATACGGTGGCAGGACCGCACTACAAACAGCGATGTCCTTGCGAACGCCGGTATGGACAGTATAGAGGGACTTCTTATGGTCCGACAGTTACGCTGGGCAGGGCACGTATCCCGTATAGGAGACGAACGTATGCCAAAGGCAGTCTTTTTTTTGTGAGTTAAAGGGTGGTCGACGTAACAGAGGCACCTCACGGAAACGCTTCAAAGACCAGCTTAGGCGTCAACTTTCTTTTGCTGACACAGAAGAGAGCACCTGTGTCACGTACACATAAACATGTTGTTTTGCAAAAGACAAGGTAAACAAAACAAAACAAGAGTTTTTTTTAGCTTGTTGGAACATCAGTCACATGACAAAGAGACGTCTATGTGATTGGTTGAGAGGGATGAATTCAGAACGAGTTTGCTGACAACTTCCGCCCAGAGAGCTGGAATTAATTCAGTTGGAGCCTATATTTTGTTGAGTTCAGTCGCATGTAATTTTGTAGTTCTAGAATTTAAAGAAATATGTCTTCGTTCCCTTCATTGAAATATATCTGTACATAGCTGTACTAATGTTGAGTCCAAATAAAGGTTCCTGAGTTGTTTTATGAAGGCATTTACTCTATTGAATCCTAGATCGTCATTGTTTAATATTATATTTCAAGATACAATCACCGGCGACACAAGACTTCTCTCCTAACAGCTAGTGACATCTAACAACATCACAAGAACAGATCGTAACGTCAAGCACTAGAGAGAGAGAAGATTGTGACAACCTGGCTGCATGCGGCGTCGGAACGATACAGATGGAAGTCACTGATAAAGGCCGCGGGATACACATTTGAGACCAAAAGAAAATCTGCTGCAGAGGACAAACGCAGACGGCAAAAAAAAAAAAAAAAAACTAAATCGACCATCTGCGGACAATGGTTATGCTTGCCATGGATGTGAGAAAATATGTAGGTCGCAGCTGGGGCTGCGCAGCCACGGGAAATACTGTATTCCTCACTAATCTTCGGACTCGAAGACAAGCCTTATTATTACTATGTATACATGTTTACATGTATGTACGCAGTGGCGGAGCTAGGATGGGAGAAGTTGGGGGATCCAAATACGAAAGGGTCCACCGGATGAATGTCCTAATTGTTTTACATGAACTATTAAATAGTACGCCATGCCACATAATCTTGCTATTCGTGAAGAGTCAAACATATTAGACAGCATTGTTTTAGAGGATGTTATAGATGACCTTTGCTGCATAGTAAGCACGACGTGAGTCGATAAGAAATGAGATTATTTACGCATTAACTCGCCAATAAACAACGTTATTATGCAATAAAAGAGTCTTGATGATTATTTTTTTAAATTAGTTTTACTTAAATACTGTACCAATTGGATTTTAGACATATAGTTATAAAGTACAATATCTCATTTCATGATGTCGAATGTCAAAATGTAGTGTCCCTAAAATGGCCAAGCCCCCCTGAACCATCTAATCCCTAGCTACGCCACTGTATGTATGTATGTAATGTATGCATGTATATATGTATGCATGTATGTGTGTATGTATGACCCGTGCTGTGGTCTTTTAACCGAAAGCCTTGATGGTCGAAAGACAGTGTGTAAAGAAACGACGGTTGAGTCCAGGACAGCAAGGCCGTAAGGACTGTGCGGTACCTTGTTAGTCCTCAAAAATATAGCAGAACGAGAGACTTTGAGTGATTAGTTCGAAAGTTCTGTTGAGTAGCAAAGCATATGAAGTTAGTGTGGCCAATTGTGTTTATTGGCTGTTGTTGATGTATTTGTAATTAAACCGCCACATTGTTTATTGAACCCTCTTGTTGTCAAGTTGTTTTGTTCAGTGTGCTGTTGTGTTTAGCAGTGTTTACAGAAGGCCTTGTAGAGACGATCGTAACAGTATGAATGTTCCGAATAAAATATTGATAAAACTTGGCAAACATGTTCTTTAGATCATGGCGGAGACCCAGACAGGGCCGCTGCAACCCATCATGAAATGTGTGGGGGGCGGCCAAAACGTTATTTAAATATTACCTTTTTTAAAAAAAAATTCAATAAAAAAATACCGTGGCAAATGGTCTAAGTTTTAAACTAAAGCATTTTAATCTTATTTGCTTTATTATTATATGACATAATGTATACCATCGACTTAACGTCGTATGTTATTTCAGCTGCAAAGATTCATTGTTTTATCAGTATTTTGTAGACTTAAGATGCTATACAAATTTCGATACTTTCATTCAGGGAGTAAGAGATTTGGCTTGTGTTATAGACGTTGATACAGAATGTACACGATTGGAAATAACATGAATATAATTTTAGAATAAGAAAAAGATTCATGTCTGATTTCGAGCATTATGGTCAACGAAAATCATGTCCGATATACCTCTACCAGATCTAAACCAAATTGGCTCTAAGAAAGTGCACCGTTTACTAAGGACTTTGATCAAGAAGTATTCTGGCATGGAGTTTTCTTGCTAATGATAATAAAATAATGGCATGGCAACAAGATTTGTCGGACTTGTTGATTGTTCGTACAGAGATGTGATGGTTGCATCCCAGCCTAAACTCCATGAGAGAGGTAAACCCATTTTAATGACGTCTGCTAAACCAAACGCTTTCTGTCAGGGGGCGTAGCTAGGAATTTTCCATCGATTGGGGGCACGGGGGAATGACCTTTTTGGGTGCCCCTACTTATTGCGTAATTATTAATTCTAATGTAAAAAAAACTCATTTGGCCCCCCCCCCCCCCTTAATTATGGGCCCGGAGGGGTTTTCAAATTCTCCCCCATCCTCCCCCACCCTAGCTACGCCACTGCTTTCTGTCTTATTGAATTTTCCCTCTTGCAGTCTCAGCTTGAACAAGGGAGGGTAAGTCATCAAGCTTCATTGTTTCCTGTGGAGTTTCAGCAGGAGATCTTCAGAGACAAGCCTTTGGATTTAAAAAAAAAAAACAACCACAGCGCTTTGTCGTTGAGTATATCAGCTTTTCTGGTTTTCATGAAGAAGTTGTCCTCCAATTCTTAGAGGCGCAATAGTCTGGTATGTTGGGCTGTAGGCATAACGAAGCAACTTTAAAGCACGTGTATCTTTTCTAAAAGCTCCAGTCGCGTTAAACAATCTTCTGGATAAGAGCAAAAGTGCATTAAGTCGCCTCCAAATGATAGTATGACGTAATTTGTCATTCCCAGAGATTATCACCACACTTTTGTGTGTCTGTAACCTGAATGTTTTATCGGAGGCTCGAAAGGCTCCACGAACACCATCAAAGGTACCTTTGCCCCATAACGGGTATATGCCTTTCAAGACTACCTTACAAATAATCATGTTCTGCTAGCGGCTGCTATAGAATGTAAGCCCACTACTTATCATTTTTCAGCTCGTTTGATACCAAAAGAAAGGTTGTTGCTCAAGGTGCAGAAGACCGTAATAAAAGTTAAATGACCCAAGGCGAAGAACGGCTTTGGCTGCTTCTGATGAAGCAAAATAAAATGCAGGCCTCAACTGGGTTGATGTGGTTACATTAAATACTGCACTTACCCTTAATCTTACGATCAAAGACAATCCTTTTTAATGACCATAAAAGCATTTATTTTCTTTCCCCTATTAGTTATAACAATAACGGCATTAGATGAAAGATTTGAGATGTGATATATAGCCTACGGACATTTTGAAATTTTATACAAACTAAGCAGCGAAGATTTGCAGAAATGTGTTCGAATTGTACAATCCAAGCTAGATGGTCCTATTGAAAGGCGATCTGATATGAATGAAGAGAAACGTTATGAAGAATTGAGAGCAATACACATTTAGTTCAAAACTGCACTGGGATAGATTGAAGTACTGAAATATAGTTGTATAAGTAAGGTATTCTCTAATTTTTCAAATTTTGATATTGTACAGCGAATTTATCTAACTATACAAGTGTCAGTGGCTAATAGCGAATATTAAGTGATTATTATGTGATTATTAGAATATTAAGTGATTATTAGAATATTGAACGATGTGATTATTAGAATATCAAGTGATTATTTTGTGATCATTAGAATATCAAGTGATTATTGTGTGATTATTATCAAGGGATTACTTTGTGATTATTAGAATATTAAGTGGTTATTATGTGATTATTAGAATATTAAGTGATTATTATATGATTATTATGTGTCCATTGTGTTTGTTAGGCGAGAGAAAACTTAAACAGACATGCCTATCGGCTAAAGAAGTCTTGAATTCTTATTTCCAAAGTTTTGTTCAAGTCTTTGATTGGTGAATGGCTTTCTTTTTTCAAATTTTTCTTTCAATGGGGGTGTTTAGTGTTGCTTTAAACTGTTTTAAAGTTTGACATGCAAGGAACGACCCCCAATAGAGCTGGTAAGAGAACCTCAACAGGCATACCATGACGTTTGCTTAGCAGTACAAATTTCTGATACTTGAAGCCCGTTTATGTATGACCTTATGAAGCGTAAACATTTCAAAACAATGGCCAGCAAAATATAAGTCCAATGAATCATAACAATGTAGTAAGTACAAAACAAGAAGGTAGTCAGTGAGTCGATGAAATATAAAATGTAGTTAGTGCAACATAGGATGGTAGCCAGTGAAACATAACAATGAGTCGATGAAATATAAAAATGTAGTTAGTGCAACACAAGAAGGTAGCCAGTGAAACATAACAATGAGTCGAAGAAATATAACAATGTAGTTAGTGCAACATAGGATGGTAGCCAGTGAAACATAACAATGGGTCGATGAATCATAACAATGTAGTTAGTGCAACATAGGATGGTAGCCAGTGAAAGATAACAATGATAGATGTGTCCAATCAAACTTAACAATGAAGCTAGTAGAATGTAAGAAGGTAGCCAGTGAAACATAAAAATGTGACCAATGACTCATTACATTGTACATTATAATATAAGAAAGTAGCCTGTGAAAAAATATTAATGTGGCTAAAGATGAAAACACCCTTTAAAAGTTTAGGCGTTCGAAAAAAAAAATAATTGGACACTTTCTCACATAAAAATAAACTCAAACTCTTATGGACAAAAAAAAAATCAACCTAAACAAGATGAAATATTGGGCATTTTTTTTTAAACTAAGACGTCACTTATCAATATTTTTTAACCGTCCTTTATGCACTCTCTCAATGTGGATCTATTCAGTGCCACTTTTTCCCAGCTGCTAGTTTTGATTTTGAACAACTTCATGTCACATTGCATACATCCATAAACCATAAAAGTGGACGACCAGCGGCTCTCTTGCCTTCTGTTAGATCACCATACAGAATGTCTTCTTTTATGAAATAGCATGCGTTTAGATATAAGTTTTTTTTATTCATAAGTGCATCTTTATTAAAGCTTCAAACAAAATATTGGGGCCTTCACAAAAAACTTGCCACGGGCCTCCACATACTTAAATCCGGCCCTGGCTTAAGTCACAATAGCTGTTTTATCCACCCATGTATGAAAGAAATAAAATTAACAGGGAAAATAACTATAAAACAATGTTTTCAACTGGGCTATATAGATGATGATAACTAACTTCAACTAATCGAAGCGAAGAAGATCTCGCTACTTACAGAACTCACCAATCAATGTTGACTTCCATGTGACTGTCAAAGAAGATCAGAACATCTCCTTTGGACGCCCGGCACCCACTCATGCGCGCTTTAATCAAGCCAAGGCGTTCAGTGTGACGTATGAGTCGCACCAATCCTTGGGGAAAGTTGGCTTCAATATAGTCTTCTAAAGGCTTCTGTAACTCACCTGCAAAAAATTTACAATAAATGAAAAGTATTATTGGAATTAAAACAAAATAGCTTGGTAATTAGTTAATCAACATTGTAATTAAAATAGGACTATTAATAGTGTTTTTGTTGAAGTGTTGTTTTTTTTAGCACCCCCCTAAAGAGGAATAGCCGTTATTAGTTTTGAGTGATCTGTCTGTCCATCCGTCCGTCCCGTTTTAATCTTATAAACTAGAAAAGATATTGAAAATCCAACATCTTGAGATTTTAGAGTTCTAGACCTTTCAAAGTTCAAATGCAACAGATACTTTTTTCTGTTCTGAAAGTGAAAGTTCTGAAGCTTTGAAAAATATTTTTTTCTTAAAAGTACAACATTTTTACAACTATTCACTATTAATAGTAAAAAACAATTTATCATATTTAAACACATTTTATGCAAAATATTTTAGATTTTTTGTCCAAATTTTTTTTTACAAATTCTATTACCAAGCAAAGTAATCTCTGTCATACTAACTACCTACATTTACAAAAATGTTTAAACTTTTTTGATGAGAAAAATATATTAAATGTGCATATAAGTGGAGTATAATCTAAAACTTCAATTAATAAGCAGTGTTTCGTATAATACACATGAATTAGCAGTACAAACTTATATCAGATTACTTATCAACTAAAGGAAAAAGTATTATTTGTTCAGACATTAAAAGAGAGACTGGCTGTTTCCAAAAAAATGAGATCATTAAATTCAATAACATCATTTAGGCCAGGTTCACTTTTAACTTCACATTCTCCTATCCCTGGACCGTTGGGTACCACACAAGATCTGTCAGTGGTCTTTCCCCATTCGTCTCTGTGATTCGCATTTGATAGAATTTCATTCACCATCAGGCCCGCCCATTCTTTGATGTGGTATCTTCTCATCGCTTTCACGGACTTCCTCTTCGTCTTCTTCCTGGTACTCTGGTACTCTTCCCTGAAGGAAGGTCTATGCGAGTCCTGAGGACTTTGTGATGTATCTTATCTCTTCTTTCGTGATGCGGTCTTTGTAATAGACGCCGAGGATTCAACTGAATCTTCATAACCATCAGCATTCTCAGCCCCAGGAGACAAAGACATATCAATTAATTTAAACCAAGTAGACAATATAGGAGAGATAGAAGTACAGGAAAATGGAGTCCAAAAACTATTAGCCAGCATCAAGCCGAATAAAGCGTCGCGACCTGATGGTATTTCAGCTAGATTACTCAAAGAACTAAGCAAAGAACTAGCACCTGTGTTCAAAATACTTTTTCAGGCATCTCTTAACCAGGGCAGAGTACCAAGGGACTGTAAAGAAGCTAATGTCCCACCTCTATTCAAAAAAGGAGAAAAATCTGACCCAGGAAACTACAGACCAGTTTCACTTACCAGCATCACATGCAAAATCCCAGAACACATAATATGTAGCAACATCATAAACCACTTAGATAAACATAATGTCCTTACTCCATACCAACATGGCATTAGGAAACATAGATCATGTGAAACACAACTAGTAGGACTAATTGATGACTTTTCAAAAGGTTTAGATCAAAGTGAACAAAAAGATGCTATCTTACTAGATTTTTCCAAAGCTTTTGACAAAGTTCACCACCATAGTTTGCTTAAAAAATTAAAATATTTTGGTATTGATGGTCAGTGGATTAAAGATTTTCTGATAGGAAGAGAACAAACTGTAATAATAGATGGTTCTAAATCAATACCAATAACAGTAAACTCAGGAGTACCCCAAGGAACAGTCTTAGGTCCACTACTATTTCTAATTTACATAAACGATTTACCGAATTGCATTAGTTCAGGAACAAAAGTTAGATTATTTGCAGATGATTGCATAATAATGGACAATAAAAACATCACAAGATACAGAAATTTTACAAAGGAATTAGATGAATTACAGAAATGGGAATCATATTGGAGCATGTCTTTCCACCCAGAAAAATGTCAGTTATTAACAGTAGCAAAAAAAACTAAAACAAATTAATTCCACTTATCTTACTCATGGTAAACAAGTAACACAGACTAAAAACGCAAAATACCTAGGTGTTATAATAAATGAAAAACTGTCATGGAATCCCCATATTGATGAAACTATATAAAAAATCAAACAAAGCATTAGGGTTTATTAAAAGAAATTTCTATAAATCAAATAAGAACATAAAACTAAAATCATATTTAACCTTGGTTAGGCCAATAATAGAATATGCATCCTCTGTTTGGGACCCCTCAACTCAGGAAAACATAAGGAAACTGGATCAGACACAAAATAGAGCAGCGAGATTCATAACAAACGAATATTCACATTTCACTAGAGTAACACCTTTAGTAAAATCACTAAATTTAGAAAGCCTTCAGAATAGAAGACTTAAGAGTAAAGTAGCAGTTATACACAAAACACTGAACCATAATCTCCAAATACAAAAACAAAACTTAATAAAATACTCAGAAAGACACAAAGATATAGGCACATTCCTTGTCCCATATGCTAGGAAAAATCTGTACAAATGCTCTTTCTTCCCTAGTGCCATTAGAGCATGGAATGGTTTGCCTGAGCTAGCCAGTAAAACCAGTGCAGAATTTAAGTCACTGGTAAAAATGCATGACTGAATGCATGACGCGTAGGACGTAATCATCTTCTTTTTTGAAGTAACGTCTGTATTATATAAGATAAGATAAGAACTATTTCTTTCAGAAAAGGGTCCACCCGTCATGCCGTGGGTCTACTAGTAATCTGTATTATCCATAAGGAAAACCAAAATATACATTCACATCAGATTCACATATAAAATTTATATTAGATAGTTGAATTTTATTTAATGATTGCCAAGGGAACAAAATAGTTTTTGTGTTTGTCTTTGTTATATGTGTCTTATATCACTTTTACGATGGTAAAATAATAAAATCCTGACCAAAAGGGTGATTTTTTTTATTTCTATAACCTTTTTAAATCTCTTTAAATGTTTTTTCTCAAAAAGCTGCCCAAATGGGGTTTGTTTTTGCCAATGACTTAACCTGAAGCGATTAGGATTCTATGAAGTTTATTTTTATCTTTAATGTTCAGATTGCCATACCAGGCAGTGATATTTGAACTTACAATATTACAGATTTGAGCGTGATAAGACATCGCCATGGCCTTTTAAGTAATCGTAATCTTTGCTGCTCTTTGTATTTCATATAAATATTATTATCAGTAAAATTTAGTTTATTGTCTAAGATAGTTCCAAGGTATTTACAAGTTTGCACTATTTTAATAGTCTCTCCAGCTACAGAAACAATATCATTTTCCTTCTATTCCCTACGAAAATTGATTATCATTTCTTTGTTGTTTTTTTACATTTAATATTTAAAAGATATCTTTACAGTGTTTTTCAATGTGTTCTTTTTCTCCGAAATGCTCGTTTACGTCTGAGCTCTCTGAGAGCTGGGTAAGAAGAGCCGCATCATTAGCGAATTTTGTGGAGGAGCAAAAAGACTATCGGAATGAAAATCATTGGAGTATAAATGAACCATAATGGCGATGTCACTGTCCCCGGGGGCGACCCTGAGTCACTGGCGGATTCGGGGGGGGGCGGTAGGGGCGATCGCCCGAAGGGGGGGGGAGGACGAATTTTAGCATAGATTTCACACAATTGTTATATGAATGTATTACTTATGACTCACTTATGTTAAAATATATACTAATTATTTTATATTTCTCTATATTTTTAGATTATTTCGCCCCCCCCTCTAGTATGTTGGCCGATATGGTGGGGTCAGGAGGGAGCGGTGGCATCAATTCCGCCCCCCCCCACTCAAAAGCTTTTGAGTGGGGGGCGGTCCAATTTCGGGTGGGGGGTGGAGGAATTTTAGTATAGAATTCACCAATTGGTATACGAACTTATTATTTGTGTTAATAATATACACTAATTATTTATATTTCTCCCCCCCCCTTTAGTATGTTTGCCGATATGGTGGGGTGGGGAGGGGGCGGTGGCATCAATTTCACCCCCCCCCCAATAAGCTTTTGAGTGGGGGGGGCAGTCCAATTTCGGGTGGGGGGCGGATGAATTTTAGTTTAGAATTCACACAATTGGTATATGAATGTATTATTTATGTTAATAATATATACTAATTATTTTATATTTCTCTATATTTTTAAATTATTTCGCCCCCCTCCCTTTAGTATGTTTGCCGATATGGTGGGGTCGGGAGGGGGCGATGGATATTTTTATGGATGGATGTTACTTGAATATTTTTCAACATTTTTCAAAAGGTCCTTTTTTAATAGGATGAATGGTGAGCTTTAGGTCAGGAGAATGCGTTTCTTCGGTGGAGAATGCAAGAAAACGTTTTTGCGCCGAGGCTTCGCCCCGAAATCTACTGATAAATAATGAGCTGTAGATGTCAGGATAATGCGTTTCTGCAGTGACGAATGCAAGAAAACGCTTTTGGCGTTGGGGCTTCGCCCCGAAATCTACTGATAAATAATCAGCTGTAGGTGTCAGGATAATGCATTTTTGCAGTGATGAATGCAAGAAAACGCTTTTGGCGTCGGGGCTTCGCCCTGAACCCCAAATATTAGTAATGAGTTGTAGATTCAGGAGAATGCGTTACTGCAGTGAAGTATGCAAAATAACGCTTTTGGCGTCGGGGCTCCGCCCCGAAATCTACTGATTAATAATGAGCTGTAGATGTCAGGAGAATGCGTTTCTGCAGTTAAAATGCAAGAAAACGCTTCTAACGTCGGGGCTTCGCCCCGAATCCCACTGGCAGAGCTTACAACTCTCCCTCAGACTCCAGCTTGCCTGAACATAACGGTTTTTTGTTTTTTTTTTCACGAAGGTTAAAAAACACTGCTTTTTTATTCTCGT
>JADKLZ010018716.1:4086-20030 GCA_021533235.1 Biomphalaria straminea | reverse complement strand
CTCCAACCCAAGATACCTACTCTCCAACCCAAGATACCTACTCAGACTCCAATTCAAGATACGTACTCTCCAACCCAAGATACCTACTCTCCAGCCCATCTCCAGGTTCTCTCCGCCCCACACAGACATTGACTCGTCATAACCTCCAAGGTGGAAAAAGTAGTTCTTGTCAATGGCGAAGGCTGCTCCGACCATCGTGGGCCCCCTGCAAATAATTCATGATTATTATTTTAAAACAATTTAAAAAAAAAAGATAACGATTTATTAATATCCCCTGGGATGAAGTAAATGTATAACCCTGACATGTTCTGGGACAAACACTTTATTCTCTCAACTTGAAATGTAACTGTTTTATTGATAACGTTATTTTGTTAACAAACCAAACACCAAATATGTGCACACTGATTGCCGAGTTGATTTTGTTATGCCCAAAGATCTTTTGACAAAAAAAAAACACATATGAAAAGAAAGAAAAAAAAATACACCCAAAACCAAAAAATTGAAAGTTCAATTACTTGGACTCAACGAGATTGTTAAAAAAAAAACAAATAGCCCCACTGAACACACTTACTTATTATATACTGGACAAACTGAGCAAACCTCTGGGTGCAGTGGACATACTGGAGCTACTTGTACACTGGACTCACTGACCCCCACTGAACACACTTACTTATTATATACTGGACAAACTGGGCGCCAATAAAACGTTTTTTTAAGGAGGACTAAGAGAACCAATGATCATACTTACGGTCTTGGCTTCCTTGGGTCATGTCCGATCTGGTCATCTCTGAAGTAGAGCTCGTAAAAGCCCAGTCTCCAGTTCCAGCCGTAGCGTATCAAATAGTTCTTGTAAAACTTGTACGAGAGGTCGTCCGCTTGGATGTAGTCCAGTGTTGCCATAGCAACCACGGTGTTATCTCTGGCGATCTCCGACAGCAGTGGCGGCAGCCTGCAGGAGCGACATCATAGTATTTAAAGTAAATTAAGAACATTTGAGTAGATTAAGTATAGTCACATCGATCATTTGAAAGAAGAAAAAAAAAGATTGCCAAGAATATCATATTGTCATGTGCTAAAGGTTACAAGCTACCAATAACCACCATCTATAATGATTCTCCGTATGTAGACAATGAAGCAATAACGCTGCATCTTATATAATACAGATGTTACTTCACAAAAAAGGAGATGATTACGTGATTACGATGAGTACACGTGCCCCTGTGTGAATCTAGTCATGCTTGTTAATCAATAACTTAAAGTCTGCCAAGTCACTGGTTTTCATGGCTGACTCAGACAACCCATTCCACGCTTTGATAGCACTGTGGAAGAAGAAGCATTTGTACAAATTTATCCTTGCATATGGAATGAGAAATGCACCGTTTAGCTTTGTGCCTTTCTGAATATTTCATTAGGATTTGTTTTTCTATTTGGAGAGTATGGTTCTCATTTTGCGATCTTATGTCCATGTTGGAGGGTTCAGATAACCAGACCTATATTCCCCAGTGTCCATGTTGGAGGGTTCAGATAACCAGACCTATATTCCCCAGTGTCCAT
The DNA here is from genome assembly GCA_021533235.1 of Biomphalaria straminea. Taxonomy (NCBI): domain Eukaryota; kingdom Metazoa; phylum Mollusca; class Gastropoda; family Planorbidae; genus Biomphalaria; species Biomphalaria straminea. The sequence continues at coordinate 18,476 of JADKLZ010018716.1, read as the reverse complement.
GTTGGAGGGTTCAGATAACCAGACCTATATTTCCCCAGTGCTTTCTAGATCAAGTCACTCTTCTTACACTGTGTCTCCCAAAAGACTTTTTGGTTCAGTATCTTGTTTGGACCTCTTGATAATGTATTTAGCATTGAAGGATTGGTACGAAATTCTCTGGTGATACTCAACAATGACATGTTTCGCTAGTTCCAGAACCATGGACGCCTGCAGGATTTTATGCAGGGGAGTGCCAGTTGTCTCCTATGGTTCAAAGTCAAGGCTTCGATTTTCTTATTACGGAGAATATAACTTAAAATAATCGTCCCCCCTTAAACCCACCCCCCATATCATTACAATATTAGGTGCACTGTAAATACTTGCTTCATAAAATGAACAAAATTAAACAAGTGAACAAAGTATTTACTGCACAAGTTGTTAAGTTTATCCGTGTGACCCGTGCATCCCTGCCGTCATCAACAAAAACTGCAAACTTTGAATTCGGCTGCCAAAACTGCCAATAACTTTACTAATGAATTGCTTCTCGTCGCGATGGACAAACTGGCAATGAACGCTTATCGTTAATGGAGAAACTAATGAATGAAGATACGGAATTTAAATCCGTAGTCTGTAATACCTCGCGAAAAGAGTTCCTCAGCATGGTCAAGTTGGTTTTTGATTGTCATTAATATAATTATAGATGTACTGTTGAGTAGCCACAATGTTAGGACAGACAGCAACATCAGGAAAACTGGTTCTAGAACAGATGAATAATTGACAATAAAAGAAAACTAATAAGAAACACATGAGATGCGTGCACTGATTACACATGTGGATGTTGTCTTGTTTTACTTGCAGCCGTTATTTTAAGATCCACCAAACAGTCAAAGATCTTCTCAAAGTTGTGACTGACTTGTGACTGAAACCGGATTTGTATTTCTCAGTCCACTGTGTCTCGCACAAAAAAAAGTTAATTCAGCACAAACATTCCTAGACTGTTCATGATGGATTCGTTAGACACAGGCAGTGCGTAGCTTTGAACAACAGAGACAAAACAGGAGGGACAAAACCAATGAAGTCTTCAAAATGAAAAAAAGGAGTAAAAAAACACAACAAAATGTATTATATTCTAAGCCTTATCTAAATATAGAAAACTATAACTATAAAAAAATATAATTATATGTAAAAGCATATTGCCACGACTAACGTGCTATAGTATTTTGAATTGTTAACCTATATAAAGCTTACATGGTCGGACATGAAGTATAGATTAACCTAAACTAAATTCTTACAATAATAACATATTCTTATAACTCAAATTCAGTGGAAGAAAACATTGTTTCTCCCAAGGCAGCTATATTGAGAATTAGATTATTATTATTGCTTTTATTGCTTTTTTATAGCGCTACTTTCATGTTTTTAGCATGCTCAGAGCGTTTTGGTCCAATCTCATTTGTGGACCAGTTGGGGGGGGGGAGGGGGTATCTAGGAGTTTGTTTTCCGTGCTGCCTTTAGGCGCTCGGTAAACACAACTCTGCCCGAGTCGGGTGTCGAACCTCGAGCCCCCTTCTAGGTAGCCGAGCCAAGCCAAGTTCAAGCGCCTCTTAGCCTCTCGACCACGCTTCCCACAAGTTTAGATTCAAGTCAGTGAACATTTATACAACCTTCAGCCTTGTTGGTTCAGGAACAAATGAGATTGTACTAGGTAATAGGAGTGGAGTCAATCTGTAGCGTGTTACGGAGTGTGTCTGCCTGTCTTTCTAGTATTTATGTAACTTTTAGTAGAATTAATGCATATGAGCATATGAAGAAGAGAAGAGAAAAGGGACACTATCACGAATAATTATTTCATAGCGAGAGCAGACGATTTAAAATCATATGGCAAGATGTAGTTTAATTTGTGTTTTCACTAGCACCTAATTACTTATAATGTCTCTTGTCTTCGAAATGACCTTATGCTATTTCTAATATAATAAGAGACTTCCTTTTGAATTTCATCTGGTGTAAACACAATGCTAGTTATATTTTTTTTCAAGGACACATATAAAAAAATTTATATTTGCACCTATGTATAATTCATATTTGTCTATATCACGTAAAATTAATAGTATTACCAATATTGAATATAAAATTGAATGATACATTCATTTAGATTCTTTCAGCTCCTAAAAGAACACTACACGCTAGAGGAAGATTTAGTATAATTACATACTTTATGCAGGTCAGTATACGTTGCAACAGATTCCGTCTTTTTTTTTTTGCTACATTTAATTTTGAAACATCGATTCAAACATGACACACAACGTGGATCTAAAATATAACGAGCCATTAGTGTTCTTAGCTTTAGCACAATAAAAGAAAAAAGTATTTTGTAGAAGCTAAGTGTTATGCGCAATGCATGTCTAGTGTTGATATTTTAGTATACTGTATTTACTTTTTAGTGCATTGATATTTGTCATGCTTTCTTCTTATTAAAACATCTCTATAATATAAAGCACAAAGTAAGGCGGAGGCATGTATGCATATAAACCTCGGGAAAAAGGAAGTCTTGTTCCAGAGGTCACTCAATGAAACATACTCAGCCCCAAGGATCACAGTAAACGGACAGCCCCTTAACGTGGTAGACCACGTAGTTGACCACATCTAGGTAGTATAGTGTCAAATGACGCCTCACTTTCAAGGGAAGTTGATAACCGTCTGGCCAGCAGGGCCAGTAGCGCTTTTGGACGCCTTCAGGCGAGAGTTTGGAAGAACAAATCGCTCCGCCTACCTACAAAAATCAATGTCTACCAGGCGGTGGTTCTCTCAACCCTTCTATATGGCTCTGAGACATGGACACTACATTAAAAAAAGCTAAGACTTCTTGAGCGCTTCCACCATAGATGCTTGCGCTCCATCATGGAAATACGGTGGCAGGACCGCACTACAAACAGCGATGTCCTTGCGAACGCCGGTATGGACAGTATAGAGGGACTTCTTATGGTCCGACAGTTACGCTGGGCAGGGCACGTATCCCGTATAGGAGACGAACGTATGCCAAAGGCAGTCTTTTTTTTGTGAGTTAAAGGGTGGTCGACGTAACAGAGGCACCTCACGGAAACGCTTCAAAGACCAGCTTAGGCGTCAACTTTCTTTTGCTGACACAGAAGAGAGCACCTGTGTCACGTACACATAAACATGTTGTTTTGCAAAAGACAAGGTAAACAAAACAAAACAAGAGTTTTTTTTAGCTTGTTGGAACATCAGTCACATGACAAAGAGACGTCTATGTGATTGGTTGAGAGGGATGAATTCAGAACGAGTTTGCTGACAACTTCCGCCCAGAGAGCTGGAATTAATTCAGTTGGAGCCTATATTTTGTTGAGTTCAGTCGCATGTAATTTTGTAGTTCTAGAATTTAAAGAAATATGTCTTCGTTCCCTTCATTGAAATATATCTGTACATAGCTGTACTAATGTTGAGTCCAAATAAAGGTTCCTGAGTTGTTTTATGAAGGCATTTACTCTATTGAATCCTAGATCGTCATTGTTTAATATTATATTTCAAGATACAATCACCGGCGACACAAGACTTCTCTCCTAACAGCTAGTGACATCTAACAACATCACAAGAACAGATCGTAACGTCAAGCACTAGAGAGAGAGAAGATTGTGACAACCTGGCTGCATGCGGCGTCGGAACGATACAGATGGAAGTCACTGATAAAGGCCGCGGGATACACATTTGAGACCAAAAGAAAATCTGCTGCAGAGGACAAACGCAGACGGCAAAAAAAAAAAAAAAAAACTAAATCGACCATCTGCGGACAATGGTTATGCTTGCCATGGATGTGAGAAAATATGTAGGTCGCAGCTGGGGCTGCGCAGCCACGGGAAATACTGTATTCCTCACTAATCTTCGGACTCGAAGACAAGCCTTATTATTACTATGTATACATGTTTACATGTATGTACGCAGTGGCGGAGCTAGGATGGGAGAAGTTGGGGGATCCAAATACGAAAGGGTCCACCGGATGAATGTCCTAATTGTTTTACATGAACTATTAAATAGTACGCCATGCCACATAATCTTGCTATTCGTGAAGAGTCAAACATATTAGACAGCATTGTTTTAGAGGATGTTATAGATGACCTTTGCTGCATAGTAAGCACGACGTGAGTCGATAAGAAATGAGATTATTTACGCATTAACTCGCCAATAAACAACGTTATTATGCAATAAAAGAGTCTTGATGATTATTTTTTTAAATTAGTTTTACTTAAATACTGTACCAATTGGATTTTAGACATATAGTTATAAAGTACAATATCTCATTTCATGATGTCGAATGTCAAAATGTAGTGTCCCTAAAATGGCCAAGCCCCCCTGAACCATCTAATCCCTAGCTACGCCACTGTATGTATGTATGTAATGTATGCATGTATATATGTATGCATGTATGTGTGTATGTATGACCCGTGCTGTGGTCTTTTAACCGAAAGCCTTGATGGTCGAAAGACAGTGTGTAAAGAAACGACGGTTGAGTCCAGGACAGCAAGGCCGTAAGGACTGTGCGGTACCTTGTTAGTCCTCAAAAATATAGCAGAACGAGAGACTTTGAGTGATTAGTTCGAAAGTTCTGTTGAGTAGCAAAGCATATGAAGTTAGTGTGGCCAATTGTGTTTATTGGCTGTTGTTGATGTATTTGTAATTAAACCGCCACATTGTTTATTGAACCCTCTTGTTGTCAAGTTGTTTTGTTCAGTGTGCTGTTGTGTTTAGCAGTGTTTACAGAAGGCCTTGTAGAGACGATCGTAACAGTATGAATGTTCCGAATAAAATATTGATAAAACTTGGCAAACATGTTCTTTAGATCATGGCGGAGACCCAGACAGGGCCGCTGCAACCCATCATGAAATGTGTGGGGGCGGCCAAAACGTTATTTAAATATTACCTTTTTTAAAAAAAATTCATTAAAAAAATACGGTGGCAAATGGTCTAAGTTTTAAACTAAAGAATTTTAATCTTATTTGCTTTGTTATTATATGACATAATGTATACCATCGACTTAACGTCGTATGTTATTTCAGCTGCAAAAATTCATTGTTTTATCAGCAATGAAAAAAGTAAATAAGTATTTTGTAGACTTAAGATGCTATACAAATTTCGATACTTTCATTCAGGGAGTAAGAGATTTGGCTTGTGTTATAGACGTTGATACAGAATGTACACGATTGGAAATAACATGAATATAATTTTAGAATAAGAAAAAGATTCATGTCTGATTTCGAGCATTATGGTCAACGAAAATCATGTCCGATATACCTCTACCAGATCTAAACCAAATAGGCTCTAAGAAAGTGCACCGTTTACTAAGGACTGATCAAGAAGTATTCTGGCATGGAGTTTTCTTGCTAATGATAATAAAATAATGGCATGGCAACAAGATTTGTCGGACTTGTTGATTGTTTGTACAGAGATGTGATGGTTGCATCCCAGCCTAAACTCCATGAGAGAGGTAAACCCATTTAATGACGTCTGCTAAACCAAACGCTTTCTGTCAGGGGCGTAGCTAGGAATTTTCCATCGATTGGGGGCACGTGGGATTGACCTTTTTGGGTGCCCCTACATTGCGTAATTATTAATTTCTAATGTAAAAATCACTCATTTGACCCCCCTTTAATTATGGGCCCGAGGGGTTTTCAAATTCTCCCCCCTCCTCCCGCACTCTAGCTACGCCACTGCTTTCTGTCTTATTGAATTTTCCCTCTTGCAGTCTCAGCTTGATCAAGGGAGGGTAAGTCATCAAGCTTCATTGTTTCCTGTGGAGTTTCAGCAGGAGATCTTCAGAGACAAGCCTTTGGATTTAAAAAAAAACAACAACCACAGCGCTTTGTCGTTGAGTATATCAGCTTTTCTGGTTTTCATGAAGAAGTTGTCCTCCAATTCTTAGAGGCGCAATAGTCTGGTATGTTGGGTTGTAGGCATAACGAAGCAACTTTAAAGCACGTGTATCTTTTCTAAAAGCTCCAGTCGCGTTAAACAATCTTCTGGATAAGAGCAAAAGTGCATTAAGTCGCCTCCAAATGAAAGTATGGCGTAATTTGTCATTCCCAGAGATTATCACCACACTTTTGTGTGTCTGTAACCAGAATGTTTTATCCGAGGCTCGAATGGCTCCACGAACACCATCAAAGGTACCTTTGCCCCATAACGAGTATATGCCTTTCAAGACTACCTTACAAATAATCATGTTCTGCTAGCGGCTGCTATAGAATGTAAACCCACTCATTTTTCAGCTCGTTTGATACCAAAAGAAAGGTTGTTGCTCAAGACAGATGCAGAAGACCGTAAAAAAAGTTAAATGACCCAAGGCAAAGAACGGCTTTGGCTGCTTCTGATGAAGCAAAATAAAATGCAGGCCTCAACTGGGTTGATGTGGTTACATTAAATACTGCACTTACCCTTAATCTTACGATCAAAGACAATCCTTTTTAATGACCATAAAAGCATTTATTTTCTTTCCCCTATTAGTTATAACAATAACGGCATTAGATGAAAGATTTGAGATGTGATATATAGCCTACGGACATTTTGAAATTTTATACAAACTAAGCAGCGAAGATTTGCAGAAATGTGTTCGAATTGTACAATCCAAGCTAGATGGTCCTATTGAAAGGCGATCTGATATGAATGAAGAGAAACGTTATGAAGAATTGAGAGCAATACACATTTAGTTCAAAACTGCACTGGGATAGATTGAAGTACTAAAATATAGTTGTATAAGTAAGGTATTCTCTAATTTTTCAAATTTTGATATTGTACAGCGAATTTATCTAACTATATAAGTGTCAGTGGCTAATAGCGAATATTAAGTGATTATTATGTGATTATTAGAATATTAAGTGATTATTAGAATATTGAACGATGTGATTATTAGAATATCAAGTGATTATTTTGTGATCATTAGAATATCAAGTGATTATTGTGTGATTATTATCAAGGGATTACTTTGTGATTATTAGAATATTAAGTGGTTATTATGTGATTATTAGAATATTAAGTGATTATTATATGATTATTATGTGTCCATTGTGTTTGTTAGACGAGAGAAAACTTAAACAGACATGCCTATCGGCTAAAGAAGTCTCTTATTTCCAAAGTTTTGTTCAAGTCTTTGATTGGTGACGAATCCTGGCTTTCTTTATTCAAATTTTTCTTTCAATGGGCGTGTTTAGTGTTGCTTTAACCTGTTTTAAAATTTGATATGCAAGGAACGACCCCCCCCACCCCCCATTAGAGCTGGTAAGAGAACCTCAACAGGCATACTATGACGTTTGCTTAGCAGTTCAAATTTCTGATACTTGAAGCCCGTTTATGTATGACCTTATGAAGCGTAAACATTTCAAAACAATGGCCAGCAAAATATAACTATAAGTCCAATGAATCATAACAATGTAGTAAGTACAACACAAGAAGGTAGCTAGTGAGTCGATGAAATATAAAATGTAGTTAGTGCAACATAGGATGGTAGCCAGTGAAACATAACAATGAGTCGATGAAATATAACAATGTATTTAGTGCAACACAAGAAGGTAGCCAGTGAAACATAACAATGAGTCGATGAAATATAACAATGTATTTAGTGCAACACAAGAAGGTAGCCAGTGAAACATAACAATGAGTCGATGAATCATAACAATGTAGTTAGTGCAACATAGGATGGTAGCCAGTGAAACATAACAATGAGTCGATGAATCATAACAATGTAGTTAGTGCAACATAGGATCGTAGCCAGTGAAAGATAACAATGATAGATGTGTCCAATCAAACTTAACAATGAAGCTAGTAAAATGTAAGAAGGTAGCCAATGAAACATCAAAATGTGACCAATGACTCATTACATTGTACCTTATAATATAAGAAGGTAGCCTGTGAAAAATATTAATGTGGCTAAAGATGAAAACACCCTTTAAAAGTTTAGGCGTTTGAAAAAAAAGAATAATTGGACACTTTCTCACATAAAAATAAACTCAAACCTTTATGGACAAAAAAACCCAACCTAAACAAGATGAAATTTAGGACATTTTTTTAAAAACTAAAACTTCACTTATCAATATATTTTTAACCCAGCCCTTGACATGCAAACGATCACTTTAAGTCACCATCAACTGCTGCTAAACGATTCAGTCAGTTTTTTTTTATTGTTATGTTGTACTGCTGTAGTTTTAGTATTCAAATTTCAAAGTAAATATTTATAAACGTTCATTGACAAAAGAAAACAGGAATTCTCACCTGTGGTAAATCAAACCGTTGATCGGTCTTATATAATAATAATACTAAGCATTTTATTGAGTCCGAAGTTTAATGAGGAATGCAGTATTTCCCGTGGCTATAGTCACGCCTCATACTAGTAAATCATACACAACGTAACAGATAGAATTATTTACTTTTCTTCTAGGGCCGTATTTTAGGGAGTGCAGGACCTACACAATTGACATACAAATATATTCGAATTTTGACGGGTCAATAACTTTGACATCGTTTGTCTTTTTTCTCCTTTTTTCCACATTTTTACGACATGCAAAAAATGTCGTAATTAAGAAGTATACGCTTGCAGCATGCTCGGAATAAGTCAATACATCTTCTGATTTACGACCAAGAGCTTTATCTTCGACAGTTTTAAATTTACAAATATGCATTTGAAATTAAATTTACTTCTTTCTTTATTTTAATAACTGTGGCATTTTACGTCTCGATAGATGATCTTTTCCCTTTGCAACTTCTTGTGGGACTAAAGAGGCCAATCCTTGATACACACTTGGGCATATGTAATTTAATGTAATCACCTGGCACCGTTGCATTTTCACCATTCTTTCTGCTGCTGTTGTGTATGGCATCTGCAATCCGATATCCTTCCTTTATGCTCTCTGTCAATGTGGATCTAACCAGTGCCACTTTTCCCAGCTGCTAGTTTTGATTTTGAACAGCTTCATGTCACGTTTGCATACATCCATAAACCATAAAAGTGGACGACCAGCGGCTCTCTTGCCTTCTGTTAGATCACCATACAGAATGTCTTATTTTATGAAATAGCATGCGTTTAGATATAAGTTGTTTTTTTTATTCATAAGTGCATCTTTATTAAAGCTTCAAACAAATTATTGGGGCCTTCACAAAAAACTTGCCACGGGCCTCCATATACTTAAATCCGGCCCTGGCTTAAGTCACAATAGCTGTTTTATCCACCCATGTATGAAAGAAATAAAATGAACAGGGAAAATAACTATAAAACAATGTTTTCAACTGGGCTATATAGATGATGATAACTAACTTCAACTAATCGAAGCGAAGAAGATCTCGCTACTTACAGAACTCACCAATCAATGTTGACTTCCATGTGACTGTCAAAGAAGATCAGAACATCTCCTTTGGACGCCCGGCACCCACTCATGCGCGCTTTAATCAAGCCAATGCGTTCAGTGTGACGTATGAGTCGCACCAATCCTTGGGGAAAGTTGGCTTCAATATAGTCTTCTAAAGGCTTATGTAACTCACCTGCAAAAAATTTACAATAAATGAAAAGTATTATTGGAATTAAAAAACAAAATAGCTTGGTAATTAGTTAATCAACATTGTAATTAAAATAGAACTATTAATAGTGTTTTTGTTGAAGTGTTGTTTTTTTTTGCACCCCCCTAAAGAGGAATAGCCGTTATTAGTTTTGAGTGATCTGTCTGTCCATCCGTCCGTCCCGTTTTAATCTTATAAACTAGAAAAGATATTGAAAATCCAACATCTTGAGATTTTAGAGTCTTAGACCTTTCAAAATTCAAATGCAACAGATACTTTTTTCTGTTCTGAAAGTGAAAGTTCTGAAGCTTTGAAAAATATTTTTTTCTTAAAAGTACAACATTTTTACAACTATTCACTATTAATAGTAAAAAACAATTTATCATATTTAAACACATTTTATGCAAAATATTTTAGATTTTTTCATGGATTTTTTGTCCAAATTTTTTTTTTACAAATTATATTACCAAGTAAAGTAATCTCTGTCATACTAACTACCTACATTTACAAAAATGTTTAAACTTTTTTTTATGAGAAAAATATATTAAATGTGCATATAAGTGGAGTATAATCTAAAACTTCAATTAATAAGCAGTGTTTCGTATAATACACATGAATTAGCAGTAGAAACTTATATCAGATTACTTATCAACTAAAGGAAAAAGTATTATTTGTTGAGACATTAAAAGAGAGACTGGCTGTTTCCAAAAAAATGAGATCATTAAATTCAATAACATCATTTAGGCCAGGTTCACTTTTAACTTCACATTCTCCTATCCCTGGACCGTTGGGTACCACACAAGATCTGTCAGTGGTCTTTCCCCATTCGTCTCTGTGATTTGCATTTGATAGAATTTCATTCACCATCAGGCCCGCCCATTCTTTGATGTGGTATCTTCTCATCGCTTTCACGGACTTCCTCTTCGTCTTCTTCCTGGTACTGTTCCCTGAAGGAAGGTCTATGCGAGTCCTGAGGACTTTGTGATGTATCTTATCTCTTCTTTCGTGATGCGGTCTTTGTAATAGACGCCGAGGATTCAACTGAATCTTCATAACCATCAGCATTCTCAGCCCCAGGAGACAAAGACATATCAATTAATTTAAACCAAGTAGACAATATAGGAGAGATAGAAGTACAGGAAAATGGAGTTCAAAAACTATTAGGCAGCATCAAGCCGAATAAAGCGTCGCGACCTGATGGTATTTCAACTAGATTACTCAAAGAACTAAGAAAAGAACTAGCACCTGTGTTCAAAATACTTTTTCAGGCATCTCTTAACCAGGGCAGAGTACCAAGGGACTGGAAAGAAGCTAATGTCCCACCTCTATTCAAAAAAGGAGAAAAATATGACCCAGGAAACTACAGACCAGTTTCACTTACCAGCATCACATGCAAAATCCTAGAACACATAATATGTAGCAACATCATAAACCACTTAGATAAACATAATGTCCTTACTCCATACCAACATGGCTTTAGGAAATATAGATCATGTGAAACACAACTAATAAGACTAATTGATGACTTTTCAAAAGGTTTAGATAATAGTGAACAAAAAGATGCTATCTTACTAGATTTTTCCAAAGCTTTTGACAAAGTTCCCCACCATAGTTTGCTTAAAAAATTAAAATATTTTGGTATTGATGGTCAGTGGATTAAAGATTTTCTGATAGGAAGAGAACAAACTGTAATAATAGATGGTTCTAAATCAATACCAATAACAGTAAACTCAGGAGTACCCCAAGGAACAGTCTTAGGTCCACTACTATTTCTAATTTACATAAACGATTTACCGAATTGCATTAGTTCAGGAACAAAAGTTAGATTATTTGCAGATGATTGCATAATAATGGACAATAAAAACATCACAAGATACAGAAATTTTACAAAGGAATTAGATGAATTACAGAAATGGGAATCATATTGGAGCATGTCTTTCCACCCAGAAAAATGTCAGTTATTAACAGTAGCAAAAAAAACTAAAACAAATTAATTCCACTTATCTTACTCATGGTAAACAAGTAACACAGACTAAAAACGCAAAATACCTAGGTGTTATAATAAATGAAAAACTGTCATGGAATCCCCATATTGATGAAACTATATAAAAAATCAAACAAAGCATTAGGGTTTATTAAAAGAAATTTCTATAAATCAAATAAGAACATAAAACTAAAATCATATTTAACCTTGGTTAGGCCAATAATAGAATATGCATCCTCTGTTTGGGACCCCTCAACTCAGGAAAACATAAGGAAACTGGATCAGACACAAAATAGAGCAGCGAGATTCATAACAAACGAATATTCACATTTCACTAGAGTAACACCTTTAGTAAAATCACTAAATTTAGAAAGCCTTCAGAATAGAAGACTTAAGAGTAAAGTAGCAGTTATACACAAAACACTGAACCATAATCTCCAAATACAAAAACAAAACTTAATAAAATACTCAGAAAGACACAAAGATATAGGCACATTCCTTGTCCCATATGCTAGGAAAAATCTGTACAAATGCTCTTTCTTCCCTAGTGCCATTAGAGCATGGAATGGTTTGCCTGAGCTAGCCAGTAAAACCAGTGCAGAATTTAAGTCACTGGTAAAAATGCATGACTGAATGCATGACGCGTAGGACGTAATCATCTTCTTTTTTGAAGTAACGTCTGTATTATATAAGATAAGATAAGAACTATTTCTTTCAGAAAAGGGTCCACCCGTCATGCCGTGGGTCTACTAGTAATCTGTATTATCCATAAGGAAAACCAAAATATACATTCACATCAGATTCACATATAAAATTTATATTAGATAGTTGAATTTTATTTAATGATTGCCAAGGGAACAAAATAGTTTTTGTGTTTGTCTTTGTTATATGTGTCTTATATCACTTTTACGATGGTAAAATAATAAAATCCTGACCAAAAGGGTGATTTTTTTTATTTCTATAACCTTTTTAAATCTCTTTAAATGTTTTTTCTCAAAAAGCTGCCCAAATGGGGTTTGTTTTTGCCAATGACTTAACCTGAAGCGATTAGGATTCTATGAAGTTTATTTTTATCTTTAATGTTCAGATTGCCATACCAGGCAGTGATATTTGAACTTACAATATTACAGATTTGAGCGTGATAAGACATCGCCATGGCCTTTTAAGTAATCGTAATCTTTGCTGCTCTTTGTATTTCATATAAATATTATTATCAGTAAAATTTAGTTTATTGTCTAAGATAGTTCCAAGGTATTTACAAGTTTGCACTATTTTAATAGTCTCTCCAGCTACAGAAACAATATCATTTTCCTTCTATTCCCTACGAAAATTGATTATCATTTCTTTGTTGTTTTTTTACATTTAATATTTAAAAGATATCTTTACAGTGTTTTTCAATGTGTTCTTTTTCTCCGAAATGCTCGTTTACGTCTGAGCTCTCTGAGAGCTGGGTAAGAAGAGCCGCATCATTAGCGAATTTTGTGGAGGAGCAAAAAGACTATCGGAATGAAAATCATTGGAGTATAAATGAACCATAATGGCGATGTCACTCTCCCCGGGGGCGACCCTGAGTCACTGGCGGATTCAGGGGGGGCGGTAGGGGCGATCGCCCGAAGGGGGGGGGAGGACGAATTTTAGCATAGATTTCACACAATTGTTATATGAATGTATTACTTATGACTCACTTATGTTAAAATATATACTAATTATTTTATATTTCTCTATATTTTTAGATTATTTCGCCCCCCCCTCTAGTATGTTGGCCGATATGGTGGGGTCAGGAGGGAGCGGTGGCATCAATTCCGCCCCCCCCCACTCAAAAGCTTTTGAGTGGGGGGCGGTCCAATTTCGGGTGGGGGGTGGAGGAATTTTAGTATAGAATTCACCAATTGGTATACGAACTTATTATTTGTGTTAATAATATACACTAATTATTTATATTTCTCCCCCCCCCTTTAGTATGTTTGCCGATATGGTGGGGTGGGGAGGGGGCGGTGGCATCAATTTCACCCCCCCCCCAATAAGCTTTTGAGTGGGGGGGGCAGTCCAATTTCGGGTGGGGGGCGGATGAATTTTAGTTTAGAATTCACACAATTGGTATATGAATGTATTATTTATGTTAATAATATATACTAATTATTTTATATTTCTCTATATTTTTAAATTATTTCGCCCCCCTCCCTTTAGTATGTTTGCCGATATGGTGGGGTCGGGAGGGGGCGATGGATATTTTTATGGATGGATGTTACTTGAATATTTTTCAACATTTTTCAAAAGGTCCTTTTTTAATAGGATGAATGGTGAGCTTTAGGTCAGGAGAATGCGTTTCTTCGGTGGAGAATGCAAGAAAACGTTTTTGCGCCGAGGCTTCGCCCCGAAATCTACTGATAAATAATGAGCTGTAGATGTCAGGATAATGCGTTTCTGCAGTGACGAATGCAAGAAAACGCTTTTGGCGTTGGGGCTTCGCCCCGAAATCTACTGATAAATAATCAGCTGTAGGTGTCAGGATAATGCATTTTTGCAGTGATGAATGCAAGAAAACGCTTTTGGCGTCGGGGCTTCGCCCTGAACCCCAAATATTAGTAATGAGTTGTAGATTCAGGAGAATGCGTTACTGCAGTGAAGTATGCAAAATAACGCTTTTGGCGTCGGGGCTCCGCCCCGAAATCTACTGATTAATAATGAGCTGTAGATGTCAGGAGAATGCGTTTCTGCAGTTAAAATGCAAGAAAACGCTTCTAACGTCGAGGCTTCGCCCCGAATCCCACTGGCGGAGCTTACAACTCTCCCTCAGACTCCAGCTTGCCTGAACATAACGGTTTTTTGTTTTTTTTTTCACGAAGGTTAAAAAACACTGCTTTTTTATTCTCGT
>JADKLZ010018675.1:0-12796 GCA_021533235.1 Biomphalaria straminea | reverse complement strand
TGTATGACATTTATTGTTAAATAGTCAACAGTCTAGACTTTGTACTTGACTTTGTATGACATTTAGAATTACCAAGTGCTCTTTACGACTCCAAACAGTCAGCTACACATGATTAGCTACACATGAGAGATATCTCTTTGTTTTTTGATTTACATTTAGTTAGTTCTTCAAATCAATTGGTTCTACACAGTCATAGGACAAAATTTATTTTGTTTTTTAAGGAACATCTATAATTTATTTTCTTTTTAACTGCTGAAGTTTTATACAATCTGATCAATGAAAACATTTTTGCTCAGTGTTATCAATAGTATTTTTTCATAAAAAAAAAAAGGGAAACCACAACAAAAAATTCTAAATTCTTAAAAAGAAAAATGCCTCTTTCAATATAAATAAAAAGACAAAAGTGATCCTGACCATCAGAGCTACTTACCAATAGAATCTGTGACAGTCACACTGGCTTTCAACCACAACTGCTGGTGGAACGTTGACATGGGTGGAGAATGGAGAATAAATGGTCCAGTCTGGAAAAAAATTTTGCTACATAATTTCTTGTGACAATGATCACAGAATAAAAAGAAACATGACTAGTATATTTCACTTTTAAATTTCCCCTTTACAGAATGTTCAATGATTAGATATTTCACTTTTTAATTCAATAACTCTCCAAGAAGTGGCATTTTTGACAGCACTGAAGACAAAAAAAAAAAACTAACATCTAATTCTGATATTTATTTCATAATAAATAGTTATCAAAGAGTCATTTCTAAAATTCATATCTGAGAGTACAAGAAGTCTGCAGACTTGGGTAAATACATCTCGCAATGAAAAATCATGTTGTCTCAAAAAATAAACTGCAAGCTCTAGCTGAGTGGTAAAGCGCTTGGCTTCCGAATTGAGGCCCCAGGTTCGAATCCTGATAATTACTGGAATTTTCAATTTTGGGTCTTTAGGGCACCTATGAGTATACCCAACCTGACATAAGTTAGGGAAAAGTAAAGACCGTTGGTCATTGTCTTAGCCACACAACACACTTGTTAACAATGGCCCACAGAAACAGACAACCTTTACATCATCTGCCTTATAGTCCACATGGTCTGAAAGGTGAACTTTAATTTATTTATTTTTATTTCTAATCTATTCTTTCTTGGCATGCAAACTTTTCCAGCATGTAGATTTTTCTTTTTAGACAGGTAAGTTTTGAAAAGTCCTCACCAATAGTTAGAGCTTGTTTGAATTTTTTTTTTTTTACAGGCTTGCTATCTGTCTGGAGACAGTCCACATTTATTACATTTTAAGCACAAACTACACACATTATTCCAGTAGTTGTTTGAGACATTGGAGGATCAAATTTAGATATAGATATATTTTGAAGGTGACTCCCCTTTTCAAACTTACTTTCCTTATAACAGACAGTTGTAGATCTATCTCTATCTTTGTCTTTATCCAATTGTTATTTCACAACATATGTAATCTAGATCTAAATGATTGTCAGAGTCTATTACACTTTATTATAATCTTTTTCTAGATCTAGTATGTCAACCTCAGAATCGTTGAGTATATAGTTTTCCATGCAATGTGAAATTTATTTGCAATGCAAATACCTTTATCAACAGCCTGTCTAGTTATTTTGTAAATCAATTAACTATTTAAAAATATTCAACAGTCATTTACCTTGAGTTTTACAATCCTACATGATGTAATTTTATCTTAGCATTTTAAATTACAGACTGTCAATATATAGTAAGGTGCACGAGACAGATATAACAGGCTGGATGGACATGGCTTTTTTTTTCTACATGCAGACCGCTAAATTAAGTTAAGTTTTGAAAGAAGGAAAGAGAAAAGCAGCTGGAGAGTCTGTCACAACCATTTCAGGACGCAACTTGAGACCTAAAAGAAAAACTTTTGTAAATAACAGATGCAGATGATGAAAGATAATTAAAATAGACCAGCTTTGTTTGCATCAGATATGGCAAAATATGCAGAAGTTGCAATTGGGTCTGCATAGTCATACTGCACTCATACTTCATCAGACTTGAAGACAATGCTCTAAGATTAAGTATATATATGATAAAAAATGAGGGAGCGGTGGCAGAGCAGTAAAGTGCTTGGCTTTTGTACTGAAAGTCCCGAGTTCGAATCCTGGTGAAGAATGAAATTTGTAATTTGGGGATTTTTAGCCGCCCTTCTTGGGGGAGCTACCACCTTCTACCAAGCGCGTCCCCAGGTGGCGGATAGGGGAAAGACCCTTAGATATAAGAGTTAGCTGTGAATACCAAATAAACAGCCGTGGACCAACTGGTTTGCAGTCATGGAGGATGAGGTGGAGTATTCCAGTGGTTAGAATATTTACTAAAAACATCTCAGAAATCCAGGGAAATGATTGCAAAAAGCGAGTATAGGGCGCTCTAACTCTAAACCCGGGTAGATGAAGCTCGTTAGCTAGGGATAGCAGTTCATCTAGGAGAGAAAACTCCGAAAATAAACACCTGCTGCCTTGCAGATGATCTTGGATGATCAAAGGCTATGGGAGCACACCCAGAAAGAAAAGCAGGCTGAAGTCGGAGTCGATGGGCCTCCTGGCGCATAACACATTGACACGCAACCTCATCAATGTTGGAGTTCAGTAACGATTCTAATAGATGTGGCGTCCTGCCTGTGGAATCCCGCCGCGCAGGTAGGGGGCCGGGCTCTCCGCCTCGAAGGAGCCCACACAAGCGAGCTGGTGGTTCTTCTATCTCTGCCTGTGGAGCCAGGAGCAGGGACAAGAAAGTAAAAACTACTGGCCAACACTCCAAGACCAAAAGTCTAAAAATCCTACAATGGAACGCAGAGGGCATCCAAAAGAAAAAAGAAGCTTTAAAAATATTTCTGCATGAAAAAGAAATTGATGTAGCCTGCATCCAAGAAACTCATTTGAACAGTAATCTACGTTTCTCCATTAGAGGCTACACCTGCATCAGACAAGATCGAGAAACCAGACCCAAGGGAGGAATCCTCACCCTCATTAAAAATGACATCCCTACCACAGACATAACTCTGCCCAACTTCGCAGACTCAGAAATAATGGGAACTAAGCTGATTCTCCCATATGGAAATATTAATGTATTTAACTGCTACTTCCCACCAGACAAGGAAATAGAGATTGACCACATACAAATACCTGATCAAGAAGAATGTCTTATCTTAGGGGATATGAATAGTCACTCTCAGAGCTGGGGATACCAAGACCTCAATGCCAGGGGAGAAGAAATTGAAGAATGGCAAGCGGAGAACAGACTTATCCTGCTTAATAAACCTGATGATAAACCAACCTTTTTCTCAAGAGCTTGGCTAACATCAACCACGCCAGACCTAGCCTTTGCAACTGACAACATTTCCAAAAAATGCACTAGAGAAGTTGCAGACCAGCTAGCCACTAGTGACCACAGACCCATATTAATCAATATCGATACCTCCTTCAAAATATCAGAAACCTCCACCATCCCCAGATGGAACTACAAAAAAGCTAACTGGAACCTATTCTCAAAGCTCACAGACCTATACACCACTTCCATAAACTGCAAATCAAATCAGGTCAATAAATCATACTCAGCCTTCTCCAAAGCAATCCTCCTAGCGGCTAAGGAATCAATTCCTAGAGGAGCAAGAAAAGATTATATCCCCAACTGGTCTGATCACCTACAAGAACTCCACAATGCCACTATTGAAGCCAGAAACACAGTAGAAAATAACCCTTGTATAGAAAACAACATAAATCTAAAAGCAGCTAACGCAGTTTTCAGGAAAAATTACCTCTCCGCTATGAGGAAAAGTTGGCATGAAAAAACAGAACAACTAAACGTAGATAGAGACGGCCACAAACTCTGGCGCATAGCCAAATGTCTCAACCAGGAAGAAAACAGAACAACACCCATAGTAATAGAAAAGGACAACAAACCCCTGAAAGGCCAAGAAGCAGCTAATGAATTCATTAAATTTTTCCAAAGCGTAGGTCAAATACAAATCAATGAAAGCAGAAAAAAAGATGTAAACTCTGAAATACAAGGAAAAAATAAAGAAAATAGTCCAGCTTACTCCTTGGGAATGACCACAAATCTTAAAATGAAGGAACTAGATGAAGCCCTAAAAGTCCTCAAACCAAAACAAGCCCCAGGCCCAGACAAAATATCAAATGACATGCTTCTTCACTTGGGTTCTCAAGCCAAAAAAAAACTGCTACAAATATTCAATGCTAGCTGGAAATCAGGCAGAATCCCATACATATGGAAAAAAGCCATTATGATCCCTATTCTAAAGCATGGCAAACCAAGAAATAAACTGGATAGCTACCGCCCCATCAGCCTCACTAGCTGTACTTGCAAACTTATGGAAAGAGTGGTAAATAATAGACTCACCTGGATCCTTGAGTCAAATAACCTACTCACTGAAGCCCAGGCTGGCTTTAGAAAAGGAAGATCAACAGAAGATCAAATAGCCTTCATCACACAAGAAATAGAAGACGGCTTTCAAGAAAAGAAACCAACAACGATTGTGTGGGTTGACTTAGAAAAAGCATTTGACAAAGTCTGGGAACAAGGTCTCTTACTCAAACTAATCCAGCATCACATATCCCACAGAATGTACAACTGGATAAAGGAATATCTGAATAATAGAAAAGCCTTAGTCTGCATGCAAGGGCAAAGAAGCCACACAGTGGGCATCAAAAACGGCGTCCCCCAAGGAGGAGTCCTATCCCCAACACTTTTCCTATTATTCATAAATGATTTAAATCAAAACCTACCAAGAAAAGTTAAAAGTAGCATGTATGCAGATGACCTTGCCTTAATTAGTACAGAAGAATATGTAGGAACATCTAAATTTCGATTACAAGATGCCCTTGATAAACTGAATAAGTGGTCCAAAGACTGGGGCATGTCCATCAACACAAAAAAGACAACATACACAATCTTCTCACTGTCAACAAAGCAACAAACAATAAAATTAACTTTAGATACGGAAACTTTAGAAAAAAATGACAGCCCTACATATCTTGGAGTCACTTATGACCCAAGACTAACCTGGAAAAATCAAATAGACAAAACACAGAGTAAAGGCATCCAAAGACTATCTCTCATGAAAAAATTAGCTGGCACAGATTGGGGAGCTAACCACAACATCCTAAAAAAGACATATACCAGTTATGTAAGACCTGTATTAGAATATGGCGCCACAGCATGGGGCTCAGCCGCCCAAACCAAGCTAAAAAAAATAGACAAAGTTCAAAATATCGGTCTAAGAATAATGACAGGAGCAATGAAAACAACACCCATAAGAGCTATGGAGGAAACTGCTGCCCTGATCTCTCTGGATGAAAGAAGAGAAATAAAAATCCTCTCCCAATTTACCAAATTGGAAACCTTAGAAAGGCACCCACTGAAAACCAAAATCAACAAAACTGGCACTAAAAACCGCCTCAAAAGGACCAATTTCATACAGGAATCTGTTAACCTTAAAAAGAAACACCAACTCGAAAAAGTAACTCTAAAACCTTCGATACATCATAATGAATCTCCACCCTGGGACGAAAGCCCTCTTCCTACTATAAGGGACCATATTGAAAACATAAAAAGAAAATCTGACTACAGACCAACAGAGCTCAAGGAAATAGTGAACTGTTTTCTTCAAACCCATTATCCTAGCGATCAGTGGATCAGAGTTTACACTGATGGATCATCTCATAAAGCCACCACAAATGGAGGAGCTGGAATTCTTATCGAATGGCCAGATGGAGAAAAACTAGAAAAATCCATTGCAACTGGTGGGCTCTCTGACAGCCACAGAGCAGAAAGGGACGCACTAACACTAGCTGCTAACATGCTAGCAATTCATCCAAGTTCCCCACACAGTCAGATTGTCCTACTAACCGATGCGAAGACAACCCTCCAAGGCTTGCAGAACTCTGGTTTCTCTTGTGTTGAAAACCTCAGAGCAGCACTGACAAACCTCAACAACAACAGCAGAAAGACTGTTGTTCAGTGGGTGCCAGCTCATATTCAACTAGAGGGAAACGAGAAGGCTGACACACTCGCTAAGGGTGGAAGAAGTGGCTCACAAATTAACTCTGCACTCTACCTGGAAGAAATGAAGAAATTAATTATAAATAAAATAAATGAGAAATGGACAAGTTCACATCCAAATCACAAGAAAGATGATGCTTACTATAAGCTATCCCGACAAGATCAACGTGTAATCTTTCGACTTAGGACCGGACACAACAGAATGCGACAACACATGTACCGGAAGCTCAAAATTGGAACCAGTGATATCTGCCCATGTGGAGTGTCATCAGAGAATGCCGACCATGTCCTCCAAGACTGCGCTCTTTACCAAGAGGCCCGTCTAAGACACTGGCCGCAAAACACCCCAATAGAAAGAAAACTATATGGATAGCTCCCTGACTTGGAAACCACTGCGCAGTTCATCTCAGATATTGGTGTAGTGATCTGAACCCTCCAACATAACAATGAGAACGAAGAAGAAGAAGAAGAAGAAGCCGCCCTTGAGTCCACCCAGCTTTAATGGGTACCTGACATTAGTTGGGAAAAAGTAAAGGCGGTTGGTCGCTGTACTGGCCACATGACACCCTTGTTAACAGTGGGCCACAGAATTAGATGACATTTACATCATCTGCCCTATAGACCAAGAGGTCTGAAAGGGGAACTTTACTTTTATATGATACAAATACTGAAAACAGCTTGTGGCTTATTTCAAGGGATTTATTAATATATGATTTAAGGTTTAGATAAAGTTATAAATTGAACTTTGAATAACTGAGGTAAGAAACTAAAAAATCTGTATTCTTCAAACCTGTTTGTTCTGAGGTTCCTTATAAATCAAGGAGCCATTCACTGTATGAGAGTCAATAATGTGAGGTCCTGACGGGGGAGACAAAAAAAAATATGATTAAAAGAAAAAAAACATTTTCAAATTTTAATTACAAGAAAGTCTAATAACTATACTTGTACACCAGATCTCAACATATTATAAATTCAATTTACCTGCAATACCAACAAGGACACTGATCAGGAAGCAGACAAAAAATGTGACAAAAACTAAAACAAACTGCCTCTTGTTGAGAGAATACAGGCGCATTTGAACAGATCTGAAAAATGAAACTTTTTTTTTTACATATATGCTATTTTAATATATATTTATATATATATCTATACTATAAAAAGAAGAGAAAGGCGTATGTATGTGGGTATGTATGTATGTATGTATGAGCCGAATGGAAATCAAAACCGTTTGACCAATCTTGATAAAACTTGGCAGAAATGTTCCTTGGGTACTAACCTAGGCCTTAGTGTATGTATTGTAGCCCTAAAACAAACTTAAGACCTTAAAAAAAAAATAAAGTTGACCAACTCTATTACAGCTATGGAATTTTATGGATCTAGGCTTTGTTTACAATGTTGACATGAGAAAAGATTGAAAGGATTTAGATCTAGATCTAATTTTAAGAACTACACTTTGCATTTATAGTTTTTTACCTTGATACTTGAAAATACAAAAGAAGGTCCATTGATTTCATTATTTAATAAAATTAATTTTCTAATTTGTGTTTCAAAAGCATTCTTTACATAAATTCGTTCCATTTAACTGTGCATTCAGATTTCCATACGAACAATCTTTTATTAGACAGTATTGTAGTGTTACAAATCTTTCCAATGCTAGGTCCAACTCTAATTCAACTCTACGATGATATATCTCCTCTTCGCAAAGATAGTTTTATGCTATAACATATAAACATACTAATTATAGTCTATTCATTACATATTTTTATCAAATTAACATTAAAATTTGTTTTTCTAAAGCATTTTTATACATTCGTTCGCTAAACCTGCGAAGCGTTGTTAAGATATAGGCCTATTCAAATAGTATCATTCATGAATGGGGTACATCTAATAAAAAGAAAAGGTCACGCATGCGCAGAGCAAATGAGCTCTAGCCTCTAGATTAGTCTAGATCTAGATCTATGTCTAACTCAAGATCTACTTTATAGGTCTACTTTAACACATGAACATACAAAATAAAGTCTATTCATTTCAAATTTTAATCAAATAGATCTATATGTAGGCCTACAAGCAACTGTTTTTATTTGAAAAAATGGATTTAAGTCGAATAGCTTTTTTGATATCCTCATTCATACAATGTTTACATTAACACATTCGCTTTACTTAAACATAATTATTTCCAAAATAGTTTCCAAAACACTCTCAGAGATTATATCGACAGTGATACGCAAAAAAAAAAAAGACCTGCGAGCCGCGGGTAAAATATGTCTTAGTATTATATATATTTAATATATTGTAGTAGTAGCTTTACAAAAAGAGTCTAGATCTAAACAAAATTAATATTTTGAATAATTTTGTCCCTTGATATAATAAATAAATTGAATGCCTTCACTGGTCAGCTCCATATTTTGAGAAAGGCTGCACTCTTTGATTTGATGTTTATGACTAGACTCTATGTTAACTATGTAACTGTCACTAGATTAATTTTGATTAAGATTTATATAATGAAGACCTCCTATAAGTTATAGATGTAGTCATTAGCTAGTATAAAATAAGTCTTTTACTTTGTCACAGTTTGTGGTTGTCATCTTTACATATACTTATATTTTTATTATATAGATCTAGATCTAGAGTCTGTGCACTTCAAATCTACAGATCAACTATTGACTATCTTATAAATCTATTGTGATGAAATTGTTGTTCACTGACTAGACTCGAGTAAAGACATAGATTAGATCTAGATGACAAGATGTAGATTTAGAATAATCATGCTAATCATCATGATGTATCGTAGGCTCTATCTAGCACTATGTTACTATGTTACGTACTAGAATAGATGATAGATCTAATTCTATATAGTACTAAACTAATCTGAATAATTAAATATAGATTCAATGAGACAACCTGAACTGCTGAACTTACGTTTCTATTTCACGAGCCATTCTAAAATTTTAATTTCTTTCTAAGTTCTTATCAATCTTGTTGAGACTTTTTTTTTGACTTAATTGTCTTAATGAAGTCTTGCGAATTTATTAAATTTAATAATATTTAGATCTAATTATTAGATCTAATGAATAGAATTCATTAAAAAAAACATTGGTCTTGTCAGTCTTGAATCTTGGAAGTTAGACCACTTCGTCTTCGGACTTGGATTTCTCAATTTCTGATCACTCACTCACTCAATCACTGGCGACACTGGTGCCTAAAAAAGCTAGCTGCTAGATCTATATAGTTACTGTAGTTTGCATTATGGTATATAATAATATAGATCTATCAAGAATCTGTATAGATCTAGAGGTAGAATTAGAATTCTAGAGTCAAGATAGATATAACATATAAACTAGATCTCTAGTCCTAGTTCTAGAATAGTGAGTAGATCAATCTTTAGTCTTAGATTCTAGTAAGTGATTTGTTGACAACGAAACACTTCCGGTAGACCAAGATGCTATCGGCAGTATCGCTTCAGAATTTTCCAAATTATTATTATTATTTTATTACTGAAAATGGAAACAACTATAATATCTAGGACTAGAGATCTAGCTATCCTAAAATATTTTTTCTTATCATCTAGTTTAATAAGTTACCTTTCGCAACGATCATGATAATAGGAGGGTGCGATGAATTTGGAAAAAGCACTGAATGTATCGGAGAACTGGGAAACGAAAGATCTGGCTTTGTTTCTTAGTCCTGGTCCAGCAAATGCAAAACTGTAGTTGTCCATTTTTTAGAGCTGAGAGAAGAGAAAAAGAAATGCTATTATCATAATAACATTTAAAAACTTAATGGGCAAGTTTGTGCTTAAAGACAATACACTATATGTAATGTAGGCCTAATATTTCGTTCTAAATATGTTGACATAATCATTATCTAATCTACAATTCGAATTAAGCAAAGTTATATTATTTGTAAGCTTTTATTAATAAATCTACTCTATAATTGTGTTTATGAGACAACTAGCGTCTTGTTTTGCCCAGCCTTTTATTGCTTTAACAGACCGACGTAAGCCAATATTTCCACTCGTTATTCCAGGATCTCAAAACAATCAAAACATATAGTTAAATATACATTTAAAGAATAACCTATATTTTGAATATTAGATTAAGTAGGCTAATTAATATCCTATAAGTAGGCCTATGTTTATAACTAGGTCTAGCTTTGACAAAAGCGTAATAATCTACATTACTAGGTTAGCCTACACATTAACTATATAGTATATGGTACCCTACATAGGCTATATCATCGTTATATGTATAATGTTTGTGGAACACTTTTGAAAAGAAAAAAATATGGATATAAATGTAGCACTTAGAATCAATATTATTCCAATATTTCGAATCATACTTCAGATGTTTTGGCTCTCATTGCCACTCTTTTCATAACCTAGTGATGATCTTAGCACAGTTGCACGTCAGCCATGAATTGTACTTTCAATCCCGAGTTTAGAAGCTTTAGAATATTTTTCTTTGTCACATTCTGAAGGCTAATTCAAAGAACTTCCCATTTAGACTCTGTCTGCTTCGAATATAAACCTATTCCTATGATTCTAACACACTTTGACTAGCACGTACTAGGGCTATACACATCTGACATTCAGCTCTCCTGGAGCCTGTGTTGACGGATGGCTTATAGCAGAGGAGAAATCAATAGCATGCCATGTTCTCGCGGTGGCGGTGCTGCTGGAACAACGGGGGGCCGCCGCAAACCTTCTTCTAAAGGCGCCTGAACTGACGATGGAAAACAAAAATCAATGGAAACACATTACAACAAGTTTAAATTTAGCTAGATCAATGGCCACTGGAACTTTGTAAGCGTGGCGTGGTTAGCTTATGTGTTGTTGTTTTTTTTTTATTATTTTTTATGTTAATGAAAATCCGCTGTTAGATAGTAATCGGGTGATGTTTACTGGTGAGCTAAAAATGACCAAATCTGTCATTAAAAGGCTCTCAACAAAAGCACGTATACCCCCCCCCCCGGCCTGAACTTGATATGGAGCAGGAGAGTCTCGTGTTTAGGATAACACAAGTTTCCTTTTTCAAGCCTTTGACACAATTGTAATGAATTGAATTGATTCCACCGGGATATATGTAGTCTCTAAAACGTAGCTATTGATTTAGAACTAAATAAGATCTACAAGAGTAGATACATTGAACTGCTTGTCACTTGATCCTTGAACTATACTATTGATTAATTTAATTAAACAAGAGCGTCGTTTCATCTTCTAAGTTAAAGGTTAAGGTCCCCCTTTCAGACCTTGTGGTCTATAGGGCAGATGATGTAAAGATCATCTGATTCTGTGGTCTACGGTTAACGAGGGTGTCATGTGGCCAGCACAACGACCAACCGCCTTTACTTTCCCCAAACTAATGTCAGGTACCCATTAGAGCTGGGTGAACTCAGAGGCGCCCAAGGATCCCGAAATAAAAATCCCAGTCTTGATCAGGATTCGAACCCGGGACCCCCGGTTCAGAAGCCAAGCGCTTTACCGCTAAGCCACCACGCCTCCTATCTTCTAAGTAGGGCTCTTCTATTTTCGTGGGATACTTTTTATATCAAGACCTATTCAAAGTTACTTTTCGTTTTTTTTTACGCCAGAGAGGTCAAATGTATTCAGAGTTCTGTTAGAGTCTTATATATATAATTATATATAGTTCGCCCATCGTGGGTCGATGATGATCACTTGGGTCATCCGGGGGGGGGGGGTTGAGGGCTGACAATATACTTATTGAAACTTATATTTTGTTTGGAAATAACATTTAGCCTTTTATTTCTTAAAACTTTTGTCAAAAATAATACAATTCTAAAAGAAAAAGAAATAGGTTATTGTGTAGTCCAGTAATGATTACATAGTCTACAAATAGTCTAGTCCTTAAACTATATGCGCATGTTGTTCCCTGTCTATAAAGCTTACAATTATATTTATAGAAATAATTCTTTAGATGTGATAGGACTTAATGACTCTGCGTGGTTCTCACTCTTCAACTAATGTTAAACCCATTGATTGCCGACTTTGTATCAAACAAGAATATCTTCTCTTTAGAGAGGCTCAGTAGTTAGGTTGACCTTAACCTTGGCGAGAATCCCTGACGTTTTGTCAGACCACATTTTAAAAAGTACGTCGTCAGTCAACACGCGGTGGAACGAATCAATTTCCTAGTCAATGTTTTGTTTTGTACTTTGGTTATAGCCTAGTTTCAAGTTTTTGTATTCTTCTTTTTTACATATCTCTAATTAACTTCACCTAGTTTGAACTGTTTATAAAATGTTGTATGAAGTCACTAGAAGTCTACCCCGTTCTCTAATCCAATGAACAAGCTAAGCATCAGAACAACATACCATTAGAAACAGATTCTAGACAAGAGCTCATTGCTTATATCTATTATCACCTCTTGCAGAACTAAACTGCAGTAAGAAATGGCGATATGTGACAGTGGTATCAGGAAATAGAAAAACGTAAGAAAAAGAAGAGACTGTGAGAGATGATGAAATAGACAAAGCAATGTCAATCAGGTCTGGATTTGGGGCTGGGCAGGTGGGGTTGCTGCCCCGGGATCTCCACAAGTAAGGGGCCTCCACAAAAGAGATTTTTTAACAATCTAACATTTTGACGGTTTAACATTTTTAACAGTCTAACATTTTTTGACAGTTAAACATTTTTAACAGTAACATTTTTTGACAGTTAAACATTTTTAACAGTAACATTTTTGACAGTTTAACATTTTTAACAGTCTAACATTTTTGAC
>JADKLZ010018672.1:20717-40964 GCA_021533235.1 Biomphalaria straminea | reverse complement strand
CTACAGCACGTATTTTTTAGCCTATTCCAACTGCCAGTCAACCAAATCAACGTTTTGACTTCGACGATTGCATGTGAAGAACTTTCTTGTATCTCTTCTATTGTCAAAGCAGTGGCGTACCGAGGGTGCCAGGCGCCCGGGGCGGCATAGTCTGTTGGCACCCCCCCATTAGTATGCGTAATCTATATTTACATAAAAACAATCACCAATCAATACATAAATTTTTTTTATTGTTAACAAAGTTAATGAACAATCTGAAGCAACATTAGCCATTTCTTATAGAACTACTTTTCGTGATCTTGCACTAGCAAAGTTGTCAATGACATCATCAAAATTAATTGTTTCGACCAGCTCCTTTTCTATGCTTAGCAATGACAAGTCTGACAGACGTTCCTGACCCATTGAAGCTCTCAAATAAGTTAAAATGATTTTTAGTTTACTAAAAGAACGCTCACAGCTAGCAACTGACACAGAGATTGTCAGCATAATTTGCAAAGCAATTCGCAAGTTTGGAAATATGTCATTGCCATATGAAATAATAAATGAAAGTAATTCTAATGGGCTGCTTGGGGTAGCATCTGGCCGGGTTTTCAGCAACATACTGCAGTCACTGATTTCTACGAACAGTTCAGTTCCATCGATATCAGTTTTATAAAAGTCAGCTAGCGTAACACAGTTGAATATCATCAGAGGTATCATTAGCAAACAATTTGCTGATGTCGAATAGAAATCCAAACTTTTCATCTAACGTCTTCAGACGACCAAATCGTGTTGTCATCTCCTGGATTAGTCTATCAATAACCGATTTCATAATGCGAGTTATTTCTTCAACCGCACCGGGTCCTGCATCACGAGCATTTTCACCAGGCATCTGTTTTCGACGTTTAATTCTTCCTTCTATCCTAATTCCCAATTTTTCACACAGAACTTTAGCTGCATTGACTGCAGTGATGCAAACATCTTCTCGAATGCTACTTAGTCGTTGCTGCAGTCTTTCTAAATCCAGTGCTGCGTCATGGAAATTCATTGATGGATCTTGCAGTCGTTTTTGAATCCGGTCAATTTTTGACAAAACTGCATGCCAGAAATCAAGTAGAGTGATGAAATTGAAATTCATCACATTTTGAAGCAAACTGTATGCATCATTCTGAGTCTCACTAGTTTGAGTACCATCTTCATACAGGTTTTCTAACAGCTGTAAAAATCCATCAAACTGTTCGTGGATTGCATTCACCGCATCTTGTCTTGCACTCCAGCGTGTTGGACATTCTCTCTTCAATGTAATTCCAAGCAATTCTTTCATTTTCTCCCATCGAACAGTCGAAGCACTGAAAAAAACGTAAATTTTCTCAACTGTACCAAAAAAGGTAACAACAACTGGATCCTGTTTTGCACCATGTAATCCAGCTAAATTCAAGCTATGGTTGTTACAATTAACAAACGATGCTTGAGGATTTCGAATGGCAATTCTTTGTTGGAGTCCGGACAGTTCTCCTGCCATTACATGGGTGCTCTCCCCTAGTTTATATAGAGCGTGTAATACCCATTTTGGCGCCCCTACTCTCCGGCGCCCGGGGCGGATGCCCCCTCCCCCCGCTCGGTACGCCACTGTGTCAAAGAGCCGCACAGTTTGCAACCACTGCACAAGCTTATAAACACTTTTGCGCCTATAGACTACAATTCTAAAATACCATAGTCAAATATATTTTATAAAAACAGAAGATATCTTATAATTTAATTTAATGTTAAATAATAGGCCTAATATTTATAACTTGCTAATAAATCTTTAGATTTCGTTTTTAAATGCTAGGTAGGCCTACATAAGCCTATAGTCGGATCAATGAGTGTTGGCGATAAATCTTCCTCTCCCCTTAGGATGTGCTTGTGGGAGGGTCGTACTTTTTGAAAGGGAAGGGGTAGGGCGGTAAAAATGTTGCCAAATTATTTGTTACAATTTTCGCGAAGGCATGATCCCCCATCCATTCGTTTTCAGTACATATATTTTTTTTATTTTTTTTTTTTAGAATGAGACCAAAGTTTAAAACAGTATGAATTTGTATAAAAGGGGGAGGTTTCATTCACACATTATTGAAAAAAATATTAATACATAAAAAATAGTTTTCCTATTTTTTTTACACAGCCCTATGCTGTGGCAAGGTGCAATATGCATCTTCGCCTGTAATCCCTGTATTTAGGCCATGATTTAGGCCTATATAACCTATAGTATAATGACCTATATCTTTATACATCTGGTATATATAGGTCTGTGATCTAGGTGTTTTCAGTGTCGGAATCATAGAAATTCTGGGTATGAAAGGGAAAGGGAAATAAGCAGACACAAAACATTAGATCTTATTTATATAGTCTAGATCTAGATAGGCATTTTAATATTAGAATCACACTTGGATCTAAGTAAGAGTGCACATGACACATGTTAGTCATGCTCTAATTAATAGATCTACTATAGTTCTAGACTAGATACAGTAGAGTTATTATAAAAGTCTAACTTAGTCTTAATTACTTACACTTACACATGTGACATGTGACATTGCTGCCATTGCGGCATTGGACACATCTGTCTCATCTGACTCTCTCCACTGAGTACTCTAGTCTAGACCTAGGCCGGCTAGGCTAGACTAGCCTGGTCTAGACTACTCTCTAGTGATAAAACTCTAGTCAGATGATGATGATCTGTGAGTGACTCACTCAGTCAGACTCAGTGTGACATTCTGTCTAATTACTATTAATTACTATTATGACTTTTTTAGTTAGTAAAAGTAAAGTCAAAGACTACTAAGTTAGTGTCTAAAGTGACTAAAGACTAAGTCTAAAGTCGCCAAAGTCAAACAAAAGTGTCTATGACTGTCACTATGTGATACTTATGACTATGACTATGATTAGTATTTAGTATGATAAGTATGATTTAATGATTATTGATTAGTATTCTTAGTCTTAGTAATCTTAGTCCTAGTCCTAGCAAGGTGAAGGTGTTATTATTGTGTTAAAATACAAATTATGCTATTTAATTCTATTATAGTCACTAAAGTAAAGTAAGTCTGACTAATACACTCTAATAACTAATAAGTCTAAATCGTAGACTATAAATAGACCGATAGTACTAATTTACTAATAGTTACTAATAGTAGTAATACTAAATAATACTTAAAAGTACTATAGAAGACTATAGTATAGGCATACTCATACTCATAGTAGTCATAGAAGATCCATAAATTTAAAATTATTATTAGATCTAGAATAATCTAGATCGATTGTAGTATTCAAAATATGCCTTATGGTATTATGTATCTGTGGCATTTTACGTCTCGAGAGACAATCTTTTCCCCTTGCAAGCTCTTGTGTGACTAAAGACAAAGAGGCGATCCTTGATACACAGCTGCGATCGCAGGTTGGGCATATGTGGTCACCAGGCGCCGTTGCACTTTCACCCTTCTTTCTTTCTGTTGTGTATGGCATCTGCAATCAAAGACCCCTCCTTTATGCTCTCTCTCTCCATGTGGATCTATCTAGTGCCACCATTGTATTATGTATGCACTGTATAGAATATAGATATAGTTACAGTACTATAGTATCTCTAGTCTATATCACTATAATATTATAGATTTATAGGTCTCTCTAGACTCTAGTCTATAACTATAAATTCAATAAATAATAATTTAATAATTTTATATTACTAGAGATCTAATTACTATTTAAATATAATTATAATACATCACATTATGGCAATCATAGATTTTATTATCTTGATCTTAATTCAATCAGTAATTAAATTTAGTGTGTTACATTGAATTGATTTATTGATCTATTCCAGATTCTAGCTAGATCTATATGTAAAAATGTCAACTCTTATTACTCTTAGTCTTAGTAAACCCTGCATAGGCATATAATTTAGAAATTAGATATATATTATTTTGTAAACCCCCTCACCTTTGACCCCTTTGTATACCCTGCACAGCTGCCATCTGTTTGTAAAAAACTTGTATTACCAGTCCCAACCAGTGGTAGTGTATTACCAGTCCCACCAGTGACCAGTGGTAGTCTTAATATTTCTATCTATGCATTAAACATGTCAACACTGCAAGTGAAATTAGGAGGTACATACACTAGTAATTCTAATTCTAGTGTGAGACTCGGGATCTAAAATTGAGATCATATTTTGAGATCTAGACACATAGTCTAGTACTAGATCTTCTTTCTAGATTTTGATCTTGATTTACTGACAATCAATATTCTATTGTAGGTAGATCTGTTAGTTTAGGTTTTATAAAATTTTCATTGCTTTTAACGTAAGCTGTCGCTTCTGTTCTGTGTTATCTATGGCCTCCGTCAGTCACAAAGTAACTATAGATCATCTCTTGGAAATGAAATGAATGCTTGGTCATTACCTGTGGTCTGAAAGATGTCACACACACATAAATTTCCCCTTCTCCACACAGCGGACGTATCCAAAGTGCTGTGATACAGTTTGGGGTCAACAACATTTCAGGCTGTACCGGGCTTCTGATTTTTCTCAGGGTTGACTCCCAAAGCTTTACCCATGATTGGGTATAGCTGCAAGGCAGCAGGGTTTGGAATTCAAGAGTTTTCCTTCTCCTAGGTGGGTAGCCAGCCATTGCTAATGAGCCCCTCCTGCCAGAAGCTTACTGGTTTAAGCACCAGTTTCTTATCTTCACACATTCTCCTGTTAGTGAAAACAGTTCTTCCGAATCAGTAAGTCACACATGAAGGTTAGGAGTTGGACTGGTTGTTAGAGGCTATTTTGAAACGCATGCCATCAGGAAGCATTTTATAGGTAGTGGAGTGATTATATCCATTATCTTTTCTGGCAATAACAACCTTGTGGAACCAGCTAATAAAGAAAATTATAAAGAGTAATACCTAAAATAGACCTATTTTCTTCCAAACTTCAGGGGGAAAAAAAAGATGTTTTTTATAATACTGAGGAGGCACGATGGCTTAGTGGTAAAGTGCTTGACTTCTGAACCAGGGGTCCCGGGTTCAAATCCTGGTGAAGACTAGGAATTTTAAGTTTGGGATCTTTGGGCGCCTCTGAGTCCACCAAGCTCTAATGGGTACCTGGCATTAATTGTGGAAAAGTAAAGGTGATTGGTAGTTGTGCTGGCCACATGACACCCTCGTTAACGTAGGCCACAGAAACAGAAATTAGGCTCTCATATATCTACTATATTCCTCCTTGCCTACAGGCTAATACTAACATTTAATGCAGGTTTGTTATGCTTAGTTTTCATGATTATAAACATTTTATCCAAGAAAATAAATGTAAGATTATTATTTTAGATAATAATACATGAAATGCTAACTCACTGCTGTTAATGTGGCAGAAGGACACTAAGAGGAAGTAGTCCACTCCTTCATGTACCTTGGTCAGACAGATTTGCATGTCTTTAAAAACAACAGTGGCTTGAGCAAGATAACAAGAATGTGCTGCTTGGAACAAAAATGACAATTATCTGTTGGTCATCTCAGTTTTTTTCATGGATGTGAAACTTGGACAGTTCATTGTATATCTCCTTATCTCCAGAGATAGATCCATACATTAGAAATGATTTAGTCCTTTTCAATGCCTTGGGCATGATGGATTGGGTCTGTCTATTTAGGGGGGTTGGAGAAAAAGGCAAGAAAATATAATTTATGCTGGTAAATAAAGCATTGAAGTAACCATTTGAAATTGACAAAATATGCTTCTTTTATTATTGCTAGCCTGTTGGTAACATTTAGCAATGTCCTCACTTTAATGAATTGCATTTTTATTCTGTTACATTTTTTTCTTTTATATGTCTCTTGCAGGCTCATTGTGAACAAACTGCAGAAAGAATAGTCCTTGTACTTAAATCATCTGAAACAAATTTGAGTTTCCTTCATATTTTGTTTCATTGACCTAATTTCTTGAAAACTATGGCATCAGAAGTACATCATTTAACAGAGGTTACAGAAGGACGTGCTACGATTCTCTTGCCAGAATCTGTTTTCTATAATCCTGTTCAGGAGTACAACAGAGATTTAACAATAGCAATAATATCTGAGTTTGCAGCACAACATTTGGCTAAAGTGAGTTCTGATAAAAATGTGTCACAAGACACACCAGAAAGTTGTACACAGAAGACGGAAACCCTAGTGCCTGGGAAAAAATATGACAATGGAATCACTATATTTGAAGGTCTTTCTGCCTCAGGTCTTAGGTCAGTAAGATTTGGGCTAGAAATACCTGGCATAAAGCAAGTCATAGCCAATGACTTTGATAAAACTGCTGTTGAAATTATAGAAAAAAATATTCAGAAAAACCATCTGGAACATCTTGTCTCAGCTAATTACGCTGATGCATCCATGGCCATGTATGAACATAAGTCATGGGACAAGCAGTTTGATGTGATTGATTTAGACCCTTATGGCAGTCCTTCAATATTTTTAGATGCAGCAGTCCAGGCAGTAAGAGATGGAGGCTTGCTGTGCATCACTTGCACTGATGCTGCTGTTTTGTGCGGAAATGCTCCAGAAAAATGTAATGCCAATTATGGTTCAATTTCTCTGCGCTCAAAATTCTGCCATGAGATGGGATTAAGAATTATGCTACAGTGTCTTGACTCACATGCTAATCGATATGGCAGATATATTGTACCTCTCGTTTCATTAAGTATAGATTTTTACTTTAGGCTATTTGTTCAAATATTCTCTGGTCAGAAACAGGTAAAGCATTCTTGCACAAAGAAGTCATTCGTTTTTGAATGTGTGGGCTGTGGCTCTTACTTACTGCAGCCATTGGCTGTAGCTTTACCAGCCAAAGGGACTGGAAATTATAAGTTTATTGCAGGAAGTGGGCCAGTTGTCCCCCAGAAATGTGAACACTGCCAACATCATTACAAAATTGGTGGTCCTATTTGGTCAGCACCACTGCATGATACAGACTTTATCAAGAAAATTTTAAGTCGAGTAGAATGTAACTTGCATACTTTCAAGACAGCTGATAGAATATCAGGAATGTTAAATGTTGCCCTAGAGGAGTTGGCAGATGTGCCACTCTTTTATGTCTTGGATGTTATTTGTAGTGTACTACACTGTCGAGCTCCCAATATGGTTACATTTAGGTGAGTGTTGGTTAGCGCAAACATTCTGTTAATATAAACTTAAAGATTTAACACAATCATAGTCTTATTTCATGCACATTTACAAAAAGTTGATACTTTTATTTCAATAATTTTGTAAAATGTTCAGTTAATAAGTTTTAGAAAATATTTGTAACTAATAGCATTGCTACATTTAGCAAGAAGAGTGTCAGAAATGTAATTTAGTTTTTTTTATCTATATCAAGGTCTGCCCTACTTAATGCTGGTTACAGAGTATCACTCTCTCATGCTGCTAAAAATTCCTGCAAGACAGATGCTCCAACAAAGTTTGTTTGGGTAAGTTGATTTATCATTTTATTTGGATACATTCATTCATTTCCTTTAATAGGTCTTAGATTTATTTTTTTTTTAATAATTTTTTTTTATATGTGGTAGAATTAATCTAGCAATGCTACTATGTATTTTTTTCTGCTTGCTAATTACATGAAAGCTATTTAAAGACAAGGAATTAAAACTATATTTGTACACACTGAAAATATAATTGAATGTGTACTTCTTGCTTGTATTAACAGGATATCATGAGATGTTGGGTGAAAGAAAACCCAGTCAGTGCCAAGCGTCTAACTCCTGGTTCTGTAGCTAAAGCTATTTTGGATGAACAGCCTGAAGTAGAAGTATCATTCTCTGAGCATCCTTCTGCCAATCCTCTTTCCAGAAAACAAGGTCTTCTTAGATGGCAAACTAATCCAGAGCCTCACTGGGGTCCTAAAGCAAAGGCTAAAAGGGCAGGGAATTCAGATCTTATAGAGAAACAAGCCATTAATCAAGGAAAGAAATCAAAGGTAAGAATGAACCAATAATGTATGTTTCACATTTAAAAAAAAATGAAAGTTATTAGCTAAAGTTTAGTGATAGCAACCCTTTAGGACCTTGTGATTTATAGGGCAGCTGATGTAAAGGTCATCTGTTTATATGGCATTTCCATACTCATATAGTTGTGTTGGCTTTTAAAATCAATCAGGCTTCTACTAAGTTAAGTTATAAGAGAACTACATGGCTTCTATTTTATATATTAATAATTGCAAATTTTCTTATCTTTATCTAAAGATTACTTTATTTAGGTCTTTGTTTTTAACAAGAATAAATAGTGTTAATTAATTAGAATTTTATTTGTGTACTAAATCTTTGTCTTTAAATTTTCAGGTTGAAAATATGCAAGCAAGTGAATAATTGGATTTTAATTAGTTAATATTTACATTTGAAATATAAATATAATAAAAAAAAATATTACCTTGTTTTATCAATTGTTTGTTAATTTGGGAAGCGTGGTTGAGAGGCTAAGTGTGGCTTGAGCTTGGCTACCTAGAAGGGGGCTCAAGGTTTGACACCCGACTCAGGCAGAGTTGTGTTTACTGAGTGCCCAAAGGCAGCAGGGAAAACCAGCTCCTAGATACCACACACACACACTGGTCCACAAATGAGATAGGACCAAAGCGCTCTGAGCATGCTATAAAGTAGCACTATATAAAAGCTATAATAATATTTTTTTTTCTATATAATGGTAAAAAAAACACCTTGTTTTAATGGAATATAAAAACAATAACTTGAACTTTAATCAGCTAGTTAACAACAAAAAGAAAAATAGATACTGAATTTTTAAAATCCTCTTTTTATGTGTCAGGTAATAAGGCCATAAACTTCTGTTTGTTGATTCTTTTTAGAGTGGAAAATGTTTCTAGTGATTATTTCTATTACCAATAGGAATTTATATATAAATGAGTAGAAATGTCTTATACTTACTTTTTTTTTCGTAATGAGTCTTTTTTTTTTATTAATTTCTAGCAGTCTACATTAAAGCTCCATGATAAAATTGAAAGAAAACAACTCTCATGTTACCTGTCTTTTATTACATTACCTCCAAAAAAGTCAAATAGTGTACTTTTTCACTTTTGAAAGACAATTTCAATCACTTGTTTGATTCGAATTTTAATACATAAAACAGATATCTCATTGCAATATTTTAAAACAAAAAATGGTACAATATTCCAATTAATGTTCAGATAACTTCGGTCATGTAACACATGAAGTTAGAAGTAAAACAAAAAAAATATTTATTTTCATTGGTTTAAAATGGGATGTGCGTTTGTGTAAAAAATGTGATTATGTCACACAATAAAACTTGTGAATTACATTGCTTTTAATTATCATTAACTTGTAGAATCATAAATTTATTGGCGCTGAAAATATTGGGGCCAAAAAAACAAGATAAGTATTAAAAAAATACCTCTTTAAAAACAAAACTTGAGTGTTATTGTATCAATTAGTTTGAATCAGTCGTGAAATTAAATTTGTAATAACAAATCTGTGCCATTAGAAATATTTTGAACAATTGTTTTTGTTTAGCATATTTTCATGCTTTTAGCTTTCAAAATACACTATGATCTATCACTTGTCTGGACTGTCAGGGAAGGGGGACAGCATCTGGGTGAATGTTACCATGATCATTTTTTTAAATGCATTTTTTTTTAAATTTATAACTTGAATTCAAACTCAATTCTCAAGCCAACATGCTAAACACTATGCCATCAGCAAGTTTTTATAAAAATAGGTTTATTGGTATCTAATGTTTTTTTTTTTTTCAAACTTGAAGCAAAGACCTAATTCTCTACACAAACTATAAAGGGAATTAATTCATCTTATAACACCACATATCAAGTACAATTTCTTTCCTTTGTTCCATACCAAACAAAATAATGAATTACCATTGTCAATTAACTAATTTAAACTTCATCCTAGATTGGTTGTGGAAGAAATAAGTACAAAATTTTTACTAGACAGACCAAGTAAGTTTTGTGAGATTCATTTAAAGAAGAATGACATCATCATTACTTAAGTAAAGAAATACTGAGAAAATAATCACTTATCACAGACATTTCAGTTTTTGAGTATTTACAAACAATACATACAGCTATAATAAGTTACATTTTGAAGTAATAGACAATTAAAATTTACATCAATAATACTTATGTATCTTAAAATTCAAGACATACATTAGTACAATAAAAAAAAAAAAGATTTTCAGCAGTGCATTTTTAAATGTGCTCCCGTAACTACACACTAAAAACTGAACAAATCTTATTCAAGTGGAAATAAAGTAAAAAGAACAACTGATTTCTATTTTTCTTGACTTTCCTCAGCATTCTGCACGGTGGTACCAAGGATACTTTCAATATCTGTTATAGCATTCTGTTAAAAAAAATGTTAATTATACTATTGGATGAAAAAAAAATGGTTTAAAGAACTTTCTTGGCAGATATGCAGTCAGCAAGGTCAATAGATGTAGGTTTAAATTAGACTATAACTTGGACTTAAATGAGTTGAAACACTATACAGGCACAATAGTTTCTTTGAATATAAGAGTCAGTGTAATATAATTAAATTTAATGAAATCAAAGAAAAGAAAAACCTTCACACTTGAACCTTGCTACATAAAGTTGACTATTCCTATTTTTGTCCCCTTATATGTCCTACAACATTAAGTAAAAGCACATTCTAGACAAATATAGATTTGAGTTTTTGAGAAGCCCTCATCAAAAACATACATTATTACACATTTCCTAAGGACAGCAGATTACAAGACATAGCACAATGTGCTGTAAAAGAGTTTGGTTCATTTTGTTGTTCACCCTACTGGAACAAAATTATAAAGAGAAGAAAGTAATGCTTAGACAAATATGGCCTTCTGTGAATTATCACAGTACCATGTACAATGCACATAGTGGGGAAGTAAATCCTTCTTATTTTGGACATCATTATTGAAACTATAGAGTAGGAACATGAAGAGCCTCTGGCTTAACTTCAGCAAGCATGAAAATTTAAGTGCTGGAGCCCTGAAGCTAATTTAATTAATTGGACTTAAAGTTAGGGCTCTTGAGATGGAGAGAAGAAAATAATGTTTCAGATGGACATATTAATCAAATATTGATCATTCATTGCTACTGAGAGAAAGGTTATCTGTAGGTCAAAGAATTAAAAAGAGATTTCTCCTAACTCATTCTGAACTTTCTTAAATGGAAGTCTACTCTTCAAATGAAAACTGACCTTGAAGTTGGTGACTCCTTGCATATTTGGAGCTGAAATTTCTTGATGTATCACAGACAAATTTTTGGCAAAAGAGGCTAAAGCGCCTTGTAAATTATCTCCCACAGTTCTGAAAACAAATTTAATATTACAAACACTTAATGCTTTTTGTTATTTATTTTTCTTATTTCTAATAAACATTAAGTGAATTGATCCGTATCTACTTACAACATTCCAAGATGTTCTCTGTTAAAACTATCGATTAGTGTGAAAATTGTGCCAGTTTTATCCTGTAGATGGAAATCACAATATCAAACTAAATGACTGCATTGTACAATCCATTTAACATCATTTGCTAAATAAGGTTCATTTTAGGGTGTTCTATTTCTTATTTAATACATTACAGATATTTCTCAATAAATGAAATGAATGTCATTCATGTAAATTAGAGATTAATAGTGTACTGTCATAGTTTTTTTTTTGCTGCCTATTTCATATTCCATGCTTAAAAAATATATTAAAAATATAACAGGCTTTGATCAAATAACTGAAATTTTGCTAATGAGCTCTACCAGACAAGTTGATTCTGAAATTGCAAGCTATATTAGTGTATTCACCTAAGGGAATATTTATGCTTTGACAATTTATTATGTCAATAGACTCTCTCACTTTTCCAAAAATGTGTTCCTCAGCTTTAAGGATTGGTTTAGAAAGGATCTTACTCTAAGAATACAGTTACTTACACAAATTTTCCCCATCCAAAAAAATAATTTTTTAAAGATAATGGGCTTTCCTAAACTTTCTGATATTGACTGTTAAAAAATGTGTATATGAAAGACACACAAATAATGCATCTTACAGAAATAAGATGAATGGCAGCTCTGATCAATTAAAACTAAACTGACTTTGAACAAAAATGTTACCTTGAAATTCACTTCAAAATGGAATCCATATGTGTCAAGATTAATGTCATATTTTATTTATTAATTTCCTATAGGCCACGAAGTTGTTAAAACATAATCCGAAGTTGTTAAAACATAATCCGATCTGAGCAGAAAGAATTTATTTTCATTGATACCTTTATATCATATCCTATGCCATGAGCACGGCACATTTGAAAGAAAACACTGTAATGTATCACAGACAAGTTAGTGTGTAGAAGTCGTGTGCTCATCACTGCATATCTGATGGTGTTTTGAGCTTGCTGAAGAAGACAACAATGAAGTCTACTGTACATTCTAAAAATAAATTGCAATACTGTAAATTGCTGTAAACACTAAAATAACTACTTCATCATCTTGTGTTGCTTTATTTACATTACTATAAACACACATACAAAAGACTACCTGATTATCTAGTGCTGCTTTACATAACTATAAACACACACACACTAGATTACCTCCTCATCTTGTGCAGCTAATCTTCTCTTGCTGACTTGATTCTCTTGAACTGATAATTTGACTTGAAACATGTGTGTCTTTGGTTCAAAATGTCCATGGGTAACATATTCCATCAATCTAAATAACGCCAGGTTGTCACTGTAGTGCAAACACAAGTCGATAGCCCAAATCTTTTGGTCCATCTAAACATAATCATCACCATAGTCTTAGCATAAAGTACCATTTTCAGATAATTATTAAACAATGTAATCAGAGCTTTTATTTTTAAAAGTTATGATGTAATAATTTCACCAACCAAAAATGATGAGAAGAATTATTGTTTGATTTTAGAGAGTAAAGAATACTGCTCATCTTGCAGTTAATTAAATCAGGTTTCTGTGATGTGGCAATTCATATTTTAATCAGAGCAAAGTGAGATGTAAAAAATATACATTGCAAAATATAGATATATATCAATTAAAATACCTGATGCCAATTTCATTTATAGAATATTCAGCAGTCTGAACTATAAAGTATATCTTTTTTTTTTAGCTAATATAAGATGAGATAAAAAGCAACATAGAAAAAAAAAAGTTGATTACCAGTTTAGGATCAATGAATGTAACAAAATTAATCCTCAGATATCCCATGATGCCTCTAGATTTACAAGCATCAGCTATTCTCATGCACATGGCATTAATTTCTGAAGGCTCAGAGGACGACTGGGGCACTGAGAGTCCCCAGCAAGAGAATGGACTGTCTGCATGAATCTGGTCTCCACAAGTCAACAAATTGACCAATCCAGTGGGTTCTATGAGAAGATCAGCTGTGAGGGCAGTGAAGTTGTCTGATGGAGGACAGGCCTCTATGATACCTCCTATGGATGAAACATGGCTAGCATTATTAATTATAGAATAACACTTTTTTGAATAGTAAAATTTGATACTAATAATGATTTCAGTCTGGGTTATGGTAGATGACATTAAAAACTATTTAGAATTTCTTTTACAGTGTTAACTTCTTCAATTTGTTTATCCCCACACCCCCAAAACTTTTCATTACACAAACATTTAAATGGCTTAGGGAACAAAACAACTAGATAACTGGAGTGAAATGGAGAAATCTAAAGAAACAAGACAGTAACTCCCATGAGGAAGAAAAGAGACTATCATTTAGCAAGCATTAATTATAGGTTTCTAACCACAAGTTTCTCTCAATAAAGTTATTTAATATTTTATGGTCCTAACCAAGTTAGTTTGTATGAAAAGCAATTTATCAATGTAAAAAAAATTCACAAAAGTTTGTGAAACCAAAGTTGCTTTTATTTATTTCTCAATCATCCTAACTGGTTCAATACAAATAGTTTATCTCACTTCAATTTACCCTAAAGCTGGTTGAACAATGTAAAATAAATGTCAGGCTTTTCTTTTGATATCCTGCTAAGAACAGCTGCTGACCAGAAAAAGTGGAGGAAATTGGTTATGCTGTCACAAAAGTCAAAAGACAGATGATCATGATGATGATTTACTCTAATGAGCAACTTTTCTGTGAAAGAATTTAATTTCATGAGATGGTGAGTACACTAGGGCTGACAGAGTGAGAACCTCTTTGGTGGTATGAAGGAGATAAAGTGACTAAACAGAAGAGAGATAAGTATCTAAAATATATGAGCTTTAGATGGAACAACATCAATTAATGTCAATCAAATTATATTTCAAGAGTCCAAAGAATGTTCATAATTTACCTTGTGATAAAAATGCCTGTAGAAATAATTCCCAGGTTGGAAAAATCTTTGTGTTGAAAGGCTGAGCATAATTTGTGAGAATGTCTGGGATTTCAGCATGAATTTTAATGTAAGCTGATTCCTAGTGAGATAGCAATAGAGTTTGTAATTAATATAATCAAACTTAACAATTCTACAAACTGTTACAATTGTAACTAAGTTCTTTCTATTTAAATTCAATTTGAAATAGTGGTTTTAATCATTTGTGTAATTTTCAGTTTTTATGAATTTGAAAGTTTTCAACAAATAAAAAGTGTTCTGCTGACAAGGTCAAAAACCTTGGTCTAATAAAAGCTAAAAAGAGGGACTGTTTTTGTTTCTATGCTCTTCTCCTGCAGCTGCCACATAGAGAAAATCATATCTCTTGTCGATCTACCCACTCTAATGCAAAATTGCAATTCTGGATAAACTCATTCTGCCAACATCTGAAGCTGCTTTATATAATCTTTCTCTCTCTCTATATATATATATATAGAGAGAGAGAGAGAGAAAGAGTGAGAGAGACAAATATTATAAGATTCCTTTATAATTCCATGAATTAATTTGGTTAAACATAACATTGTCTGTGTATTATAGACAAAATTTATATAGTTAGATCTGTGCACATCATAAAAAAAAATATGTTAGACAAAATAGCTCAAAAAGCAATACAGATCTTATGAGTTTACACAAAAAATATGAGAATTTGTGTTCAATAAAAGTCACAAATGCTAGTTAAAAATGAACTATACATTAAGTGAATAATAAGCTCTACATAATAGTTCTCTTTGTACCTGTGCCCATTTCTTGGTCCATTTTTCTCCATATCTCTGCTCCTCTTTAAGTGCCCATTTATAGCATCTTAAATGCTGAGTAATGTCGCAATAGGCTATTCCTCTGCCATCAAATTCATCATCAAGTTTAAACAGCCATCGCTGGACTTTCAGGTTTTCTGTGACTAGTTGAGCTAGACATTCATGGAGCTACATCAAGAGAGATAACATAATTAAAATGATTAAAAGCCAATTGGTCTCCTGTGTTTTTGCAAAGACAGAAAAATATATCTCTGTATATCTAAGTATTTGTCTACTTTTGCAATATTATAATAGTATTGTTATAAACATAACATTCTTTATGTGTTCACCTGTCCAAGACTATAGACATCATATTCTGATGGAGGCGTGTCAATGTTGGCACTGGCAAAAATTCTCTTGCAGCCTGATTTAGTTGAATATAGGTGAGCAACATCAGGCTCAGGGCACAAAATGGGAACATCAAGGGCATCTGAAACAGCCAGATCATCCTGATGTGGCACTCCAGTCACAATAAAAGCATCTCTTCCTTTGATAAGGTTCTTAATTCTCTTCAATGTTCTGGGGCTATACTTCAGTAATGTAGAAAGGCACATATGGTGTGTCTGAAAATGATTTGTTTTCAAAGTGAGAACATTCAAAAATACAACTAAAAAAAAGTGTATATTTTTCAATTTACAATTTTTATCCACTAATTCAGTAATAATAAACAGCAAAAACAAATCTCAATTTAAATGTATAACTCATAAGATACAATAACTAACAGGAAAATTTTTCAAAGCTTCTGGAACCAAGATCTTGTAATGATCTGACATGTCACTTTGATCTTCAGAATTACTGCTGGAGACAGCCGAACTTAAACCAAGTAGCTTGGAGTAATACTGCATGGTTTCATCACTAAGAGGCACTGCAGAGATGTAAATGACGTCAACTTTGGGATCTAAGAAAAATAAAACATTTGTTAGAAATATTTTCATATACCACAATTTATTTATCTAAAAATTGTAGTAAAATGCATCTAACCAAATGTCTTGCAGGTACAAATGTACACTCTTGTAAAAAAGGTTTTGTTACTTTGCCCTATTTTGCTTGTTTTTTCTATTATATATTGGTGTGGGAAATCAAAGTAAACTTTCTGAACTTTCAGCC
Organism: Biomphalaria straminea; assembly: GCA_021533235.1. Taxonomy (NCBI): domain Eukaryota; kingdom Metazoa; phylum Mollusca; class Gastropoda; family Planorbidae; genus Biomphalaria; species Biomphalaria straminea. The sequence goes on along the minus strand of JADKLZ010018672.1, from coordinate 24,682 downwards.
ATCAAAGAATAAAAAAAAAAATTCAAATTCAAGTGAAATGAAAACACTCCTATTTTTTTGCTATAAAAATATTCAAATGTGTATTTTTTTAGTGATTCAAATTATAAATGAAAAAAAATTACCCCTAATATCACAAAGTCTTGCCATCTGAGAATTTTGTCTCATGCCTAGATCATTAACACTATCTCGGATAGATTGACTAAATCCAAAGGAAGGAATATGAATGACAACTCTGTGTGAATTCTTTATTCTCTCCCATGATGAGGCAAATATCTGCAATGCACATGCACACATTTTCAGTTATTATCTCAGGTGTCCTGCATATATCTTAAATAACATGACAAAATAAATGTATTAAAAAAAAAAAAATTAAATCTGATTTTTTTTTTTTAAATACTGGGAAAAAAATGTAAAAATATACCTTGGCCCGTCGCTTAAAAGCTTCAAGCTGTTCAACACGAGTCTGCCTCAACTGATGCTTCATTCTAACCATTTTAATATGCATAATCCAAGACATGGCAATAGCACCAGCAGCCCACTTCAACCTACGATATTCTAAATATTGAGAGCGCTCCTTGTACCTACGCCAGCATGATTGGATTTTAACAGCAGCTAGATGTTTCCCATTAGCACCCTGAAACTTTCGTCCCTAAAATAAAATGCCAAAAAAGGACACAAAGTCAACACTACATTATAGCCTATATATTTATAATAATTTTAAGGCTTCTGAAAAAGTTAAACAAATTGCACAATTTCTTTAGAGTGAATGATCAAATGACATTTCTATGTCTTTCAATGCTATATTAATGTAAAATAAAAGAAAAGGAAACAATTTTTTTAAAAATCTCACCGGCCTATTAATAATTCCTTCAACATCTTCTCTATTTATAATAACACTGAGAAGTTCTGCCAAACTAGGTGATTTTTCCAACTCGTATTCCATGGCTAGCTCAACTAATCTGAAACAATGACAGTAAAAACTATATGTTATATAGTTAATAACTGTGATAGCAAATATGTTAGTCTAACTGACCAGTTTTGTTACTGCATTAATTGAGAAAATAACAGTGATGTATAAACAAGATTACTAAATGGATTGATTGAAGTGTTGTTGGTCATGTTGACACACTGAACCTTATAAAGAGAGTTGTTCCAACTAAGGCAAGGGCTTCTGTGGTATGCACTTTACAATCTCTTTAAAAAGTATTACACAATCTAAGAGATTACATAAATGCTACTTCTTGATAATTTAAATGTGACTGCATTTTGGTTTCTGAATTTTACTTAATTTTAAACCTTTTATTAATCATGATGGAGTTACAAATCTTTTCTTTGTGTACAAAATGTAGTATGGTGATAAAATAGGCATTATGTAGAGGGGCATGGGCAAATATGAGTTTCAACTATTATAACTAAAGTTGTAAAGTCTTATTATTCAAATAACCTAAAATAGTGTACATACTAATACTGATACATACTTTTCACCATGCACAAAAGCTATTGGGACAACATATAATGTGCACATTTCCTCTATCTTCTGAATCACAGACAAAATGCTGAAATATAAAATATACATATAAATATGAAAGGAGAGAAAATCTTGTTTTGAAATACATTAGAACAACTTTGTGAGGGAAGAATGGGGGTGGGGAGGGCTATGTTATAGAACTCAAAAAGTCTAACATAATGGACCAGGAAACAAATATTTCTCAAAAAAATGTGTTATCTACTATACTTTTGTAACGTTTGTTCACATATTAATAACAATACTAAAAACCATTTTAGTAGATTTGATAATGGTAAAGTAGTGGTTACTAATAAGCATGGCCTAATTTCAAACATTTTAGCAATAATAATGGAGTTATTAATCTTTTGGAGGGCTCTATTAGTGATTATAATGAGTAACAAATTAATACCAAATAATTATTATATAAATCAATCATAAAGGTATAAACTTACCTGCCCCATGAATGATAATAATGATCCTTAAAGGCCAAAAACTCTGCATGATTATCTCTTGCTTTACCATTCTGTATAGCCAATCTATAACTTCCTAGTTTATTATCTCCACTTGCTGGTGTGGTGGGTGGTGGCTGGATGTCATGCAATATAAAATATATACCCATTTATACCAAGCCTAATTTACATCTTTAACACCTTATTTGTTGATTTAAAAGGAACTTACTTAAATTAATGATTTTAAAAAATATAAGAAAAGTTGATAGTAAGGATATACAAAGAGTTAATGTCATCCAAATGTAATAAAAAATGTAATTTAAAAAGTAATAATTTTTTTTATTAATTTATAAGAAAATAACAAAAACATATTTGAAAACTAAACAAAAATAAAAAAATGTGTAGTTTTGAAAATGTCTCTTATTATGAACAGAAAGCATAGTAGACTTATTCAATAAAAAAAAATCATATTTACAAAAATATTCAAAGACAATATTCAGATAATGTTGATAAACTCTTAATGTCAATATACATATATTTTTTTATTATTATAGCTTTTTTATAGCACTACTTTCATGCTTATAGCATGCTCAGAGCGCTTTGGTCCAATCTCATTTGTGGACCAGTGTGGAGGGGGGGTATCTAGGAGTTGGTTTTCCGTGCTGCCTTTAGGCGCTCAGTAAACACAACTCATCCCAAGTCGGGTGTCAAACCTCGAGCCCCCTTCTAGGTAGCCAAGCCAAGCCAAGTTCAAGCGCACTTAGCCTCTCAACCACACTTCCCACTATTTCCTTAACTTTTTCTCAAATTATACATTTTTATCTCCTAAAAAATATATGATAAGAAGTAACAACACAAGAATTGAATTCTTAATGGAAAGCAAAAGTTATGCTTGTTGTTTTTTTAAAGCAATGTTTGGCCGAGAAAAATTTAAATCAGTAAAACACTGGCATTTGTTCCATTGGAAAAAAATTGTGGTGTGAAACTATGAACATAAAAATGACAATCTTCAAGATCAAAAAGTATTTGTTTTATTGTTAGAAAAATCTGACAATTTGGGTAAGTACTGGTAGTTCTGATTCATAAAAACAATATTTTGAAATATGCATACTCATCTATTCAAAACAACTACACAATGATAGTATTTAAATATTATGAAAATTTTATGAAGAAATAAAAGTGATTTGCAGGCATAAACTTAAACAAAACTACACACCAACTCTTGTGATTGGAGTGACCATTTAACAAGAAATAGGTTCATACTTACATGGACATTAGGTAATTTATTAAACATAAAAAGTAACCTATTAAAGTTGACATTAAAATTATGCAATAAAAAATAAAGTATGTATAATCATTAAACAGATTTTATGATGTCTAATTTGCAGAAACTTCATATTTACTAGTTTAAGACACTCAAGAAAGTATTTAAATAAGAAATAACATCACAATAATAGTAACTATTGACTTTTGTATATTTTCTTTATATTTATTATATATTTTGTTCTCATTATCTATTTCAAAAGATAATATTGTGTGAAGTCCAGATGAATAATTACATACCTTTATATGTCTTGAAAATAACAAGCAAACATGAGCTAAATCTATTTCTAGGAACACCAGATTTATGAATTAATTCGAACAGAATTTCTAAATTAAAGTAAACCATTGTTGTGTAGAGAAATTCTTGGAATCCAACCACTTATAAAAGAACCTGGAATAAGCTTTTGTTTTGTTATGTTTCGGATGTTCCTTCAGAATTTAAGATTATTACCTCTTAGCCCAATTCTCCTTGAGGATGGTGGAGAATAGCAGCAAGCAGGATTTTAACCACATGACCAGGCAGCCATCCAGGCAACTATTAAGTTTTATGTAATAATTGATAGTGGGCAAATTAATTTCTAAACCACTGATTTGTCTCACATACAATTATGTGTTGAAAAATTGTAAGTGCTTATGTTTGACATATATTGTAAATGTTTCTAAAAAATTGTATATACTGCAAACAA
>JADKLZ010018672.1:0-20617 GCA_021533235.1 Biomphalaria straminea | reverse complement strand
GCAAACAAAATGTCAGTAATAAATAACATTCAATCTGTTGAAAGAATTAAAATTAAATATTGTTTTCCATTTAAACTTTTGTTTCTAATATTTCACTAATCTAACATACATTTTATATCAGTAAATAAAGAAGTCTACAATTAAATCAAAACAGATTCTGTAAGGAAAACTCACAAAAGGCTGAAGCTGCATTTCAAATGTTTTGACAGACGCTGAGGTTTTCATAACCTGATTATTAGAAGCTGAAGATGTCCGCCATGTCTTTGCAGAGTGGCTTCTAACTTCTGGACTTTTTGTATGGGGCACTACAGGTAGTGGCTGACTATCTTTGACACTGTTGTCAAATCTGACCACTGCCCAGTTGGAATTACCATCTAGAAGCAGAAAAAAAATAATTTTCAATGTTAAAAAACAAACAATTTTCATAAAGTTCATTATAAAATGGCAAATGTATTGAAAATTAAAAGACACTAGTTGACCGGCGGCATAGCATATACCGCTATTTACCAGGGCCGGCGACCGCAGTGGGGCCCGCATTTCATAGGACCCGCAATTTTATAGGACCCGCTCTAATTTAAAGTGTAAAAATTATTAAATTAAGCCATTTTATTACTTACAACAGATTCCCCGCGCCATCCAGTCGAGTTAACATCCCTATAATTATTTGTCTGTTAAGCTATTGCTTTAAAAGAAATCAAACACATTTTTAACATTTTAAAATATAGTCATTTTGTCTCTCTAACCTTGCTAATGCTTTTTTTTTTCCACCACAATTGTTCACAAATACTCGTATTAAAGGTCTTTGCAAGTCAATGGATTTTTTTTTCTAAAGAATTATAGAGTATTTGCGCTCTAGAAAACTTTCTCTTTGACTATTAAATACATACTCTCTAACCTTGCCAATGATTTTTTTCCCACCACAATTGTCCACAAACACTCGTATTAAAGGTCTTTTGCAAGTTAATGGATTTTTTTATAAAGAATTATAAACCATTTACGCTCCAGAAAACTTTTCACTTAGACTATTAAATACATAAATAATTCGAGTTTTAAATATGGTTCTAATTTTTCGCATTATAAAATAAGTAAAAGAGAATTAATGGAGCTAAAAATAGATTACTCGTTGTTGTTGTCTGACCTAATTCTTTGTGAATTATATATATAGATTATCAGTGAGAATTAAACAAGAACAAGGACTAGATTATAAAAAAATGGCATCAAGAAAGTCATGAAAATAGAGAGGGATGAAATTGAATAAGTATAGGCTACAATAATAATATCAGACATATATTATGCAGTATTTTTAATTTGTAAATGTATTTTCAGGCCAAGTTGATATTATCACGATTCATATTAATATTCTGTTTTCATTGGTAATTAAATGCTTTGAAAATTTTTTTAATTAAATGCCAGATAACATGTGCTTTAAAAAAAAATTACAACATGAATAAGACTTCTATACTGACCTGTTGGAGCTGGCAACTTAATTTTCTCCTCAGGATTATACAATTGAAGACTTTTGTTTTTGATTGGAGAAGGATCAAAAGTCAGAAGTGCAGCTGGTGGAATAAGACCTCTTTCCAGTAAACTAAAAATACCTCTCTTAGCATCTTCATCACTGACTGGGGGTGGAGCAATCTTAGAAAAGAGTTGTATGACTTCTTTTTACTTTTATTTGACACAAAATAATAATAACATAAATTACATTAGCAGAACATAATTAAATAAAAATTGAAAATTTATTTCTAAGCTTGATCATACCGAGGCATCAACCCTATTTGCCTTAGGAAGAGTGGTGAGGTGTTGTACTGTAGTGCCAATAATTGGTTTGCTCTCTGTCTAAATGTAAACGAGAAAAGATAAGTTGTGAGAATTTTAAAAAACAATGAGTAATTAACTTATTGAGCTGCTAATTGTTGCCAAAATTGAGTTGTTTTTTTATTTTATGAATTATTTCTGCTTTAAAAAGCTACTAAATAAAAGTGCTTCCTTTTTTCCACCATTTTATTTCTATTTGTTTAATTTTGTTTCTTATAAAAATATAAAAAAAAAGAAAGAAATCAGTACTCTGTGAATTTTTCTATCATTAATGAGTGGCAGCTGAATGCCGAAATTTTGCTTCATCATGGCTCTGTTCATTTGATTGTGTGGATTTACAATTGTTCTGACAGTCCACTGTTTGTGATGCTGTGAAACAAAAATACACACTTTATAACACTTTATTACACTTTTATAATAAAACAAAACTATTCTATAACTAAATATGTATGTCTATTTTCCTTTATTCTGCTTTTATATTTTATAGACATTTTTCTAAAATGCTAAGTTCTAAATGACTCAGTTAAAGAATAAAAACAAGTCTCTCATAAGAATTATCTTCATTTTATCAACCAGGCAAAATACTATCTGAACATCAATATATGGCATTTTCCCATTTCTATCAACAATTTTTAAAAATCTTTTTCTTCAAAAAGTGTGTGTGTGTGTGTGGAAAAAAAAAAGGGGGGGGTCAATGTTTTACCTTTTGTCCAGGGGATAACTCTTGCATGAATTTTCTAAGAGGTAGTTTAACTGTTGGTGGCAGGGGTTGTCTAGATAACATAATTCTGTAGTAAAGAAATATATGTTTTTAAAAAAATGATTAAAAAGAATATATATATAGAGAGATGAATTAATGAATAAATGTAAAATAAAACATGATGTGACATAAGACATGATTTAATTAAGACAAAATTTGACCTGGAATTTGATATTTCTTTTGATTTTCTATTGTCAATGTTCACAAAACTTCCAGAAGAAATTTGATTTTCTCTGTCAGAAGAATCACTCAATGGTATTATCTGCATCTGATTATTGATGTGATAAACAACATCTTCTGTGCAACGCTTGAAGATTTAAAAAAAAAAGAAGAAAATTTAAAACAAGCTGATTATCTAAACATAAAGAATTATTTAATCAAATATTCATGTTAATGTCATGTAATACATGAGAGCTTTAATTAAGCCTATTAATGCTACAAAGAAAATGTTCTCAGAGATTCCAGCTATTTCTTTTTCAAAGCCAAATAAATCAAAATAATTTGATCCATTAATGTGTGGAATCAAGAGCTTTTTGCATTTTACCAAGGTTTCTGTACTGAGGTTGAGGTTAGGTTTAGCATAGGGTTAGGTTTTAATGTTGAGGTTATCTTGGTAATTTGTACATTAATGAATTATTTTTCACTTTATATTGAGTGCTTAGAAGGTAATGTACTATTTATCTAAGTAATTTGCACATTATCTAGGTACTGTGAAAAATGTTATTCTGTTATTAGTTTTTCTGCACAACACTTAGATATATATGGCTCCTTCTGTCTCGGAAGACAATGGATGCGCCGAGATGAGTCACTGGCTTTGGTTACGTCTTGAGACAGGGCAGAATCTGGAGTGGCTGATCAAGCCAATTCTGGATCGGCATAGTTGTGATCTTTTTGAAGAATAGTCTCAATGGCCTCCTTTAGGTCTTCGTAGAACTTGTCTTTATCCTCTTGGAGTGAGCATAGTGTAGGGGCATAGGCACTAAGTAGAGTGACTTTTCCAGATGTAGTCATCATACTTATGCTTAGTAGCCTTTCCGAGCCACCAACTGGAGGGACTATTGTTGGAAGTAGACTGTTCTTGACAGCAAAGCCCACACCATGCATTCGCGTCTCTTCCTGTGCTTTTCCTTTCCAAAAGAAAGTGTAATCAGCTTCACGGAGCATGCCGTCTTCGGCCAATCAGGTTTCTTGGAAAGCTGCAATGTCAATGCGTAGTCTCTTCAGCTCGTTGTTAATGACTGCCGTCTTCCTTGAATCGTCAACCTGCCGTAGGTCATCTGTAAGACCAGGACACATTGTCCTGACGTTCCATGTGGCCAGTCGCATAATAGGAATTTTCTTTTTCATTATTCTTCTTTTGACTTTTGTTGCTTGGTGCAAGTTTACAGCCTACTTGTCGTTTTAAACTAAGCTCTAAGCACCCATTAAAGCAGGCAGGCTGTGGCGGATCAGCACCCAACTATCTGGGGGCTGCCCAGGTTGAGGCGGGCAATAGCTGATCAGTGAGGCGCGAAGACCTCTCCCACCGTCAGAGACAACCCGTGGCGTCCATACATTATGCCAATCAAGTTGGACTTATAACCCGTAACTGTTGTCTCCCGTGTTTTTTTAGCCACTTTGCAGCAGCACCAGAGTGTCCTCTCCGAGGCGCATTCCTGGGCCTCAGATAAAGGGGTCATCGGTGGCCCATGCGTCATGATCCCTCTCTCGACCTTGCTGATGTGATCCAAAGGAACGCGACGCATTACATTTGGCAGTAACTCAGTTGCAGAAGCTGCCGGAGGGAATTCCATAGCTGATACTTCCAACACCTAAGGGGCTTCACTCCTGATTTTTCCTCGAGGTTGTCTCCTTAAGCCTTAGTACCGCAAGGCAGCGTGGGTTTGAAGTCAGAGTACTCTTCTCCTAGATGAATTGCCTTACTAGGCTGACGAGCTCCATCTGCCCGAAGCTCCTAGTTTTGTGGCGCCAGGTAACCGCCTTCACCCCTTCACCTGTTAGTAAGAGCAGTTTCGCCGGGCTTAATATCTAAGCCACACGAGCAGGCCAGGTGCTGGACTTAGTTGTCAGAGGCTATCTGAGATGCATGCCTTTAGGAGTATTTTATAGACAATGGGAGCTTATCCCCATTGACACCCCTGGCCATGACAACTTTGATAATCTGTAGAATATCTGATTTCTGGACTTCAGCTGTAACATTTAGATCTATATGATATATATTAAATGTGAATCAAAAATGCTTTCTTTGCAGTTTAATTTAACTAGACAGTTATGAACAGCAATTTTCTATATTTAAAAAACATAAAATAAAAATAAATAAAAAAATAGAAAATATACCTGGATGTCTTCTTCAGTTTTAGCAAGGACTTGATCTAGGTCAGAGGCAGACATGTTGTTGTCTCCAGCTGAAACCTTCTCCCTAAGTATGCGTAATTCATTTTGGACCTGGGTGTAAATTAAAGTTCATTAAATGAAATTTTATTAATAAAGTAAAAAAAATTAAAAGGCCCATGTATAGCCTTTTTAAAATTTGATATTGATATGTCTCTCTAGTCTTTTTACTTAATCTCCGACGTCTACTATCCCACACAAAAACAAAGGAGATGGTCATAACGAGCTTCTCTATGCCGATGATTGCACCCTGCTAGCTCACAATGAAAATGACCTCCAGAACGCGGTAAACGAATTTGCCTACGCTGCCGCCTCTTTCGGTCTATCTATAAACCTCGGGAAAACAGAAGTCATGTTCCAGAAGTCACCCAATGAAACATACTCAGCCCCAAGGATCACAACAAACAGGCATCCCCTTAACGTGGTAGACCACTTCACATATCTTGGTAGCATAGTGTCAAATGACGCCTCACTTTCAAGGGAAGTTGATAACCGTCTGGCCAGGGGCAGTAGCGCTTTTGGACGCCTTCAGGCGAGAGTTTGGAAGAACAAATCGCTCCGCCTACCTACAAAAATAAATGTCTACCAGGTGGTGGTTCTCTCAACCCTTCTATATGGCTCTGAGACATGGACACTATATAGAAACCAGCTAAGACTCCTTGAGCGCTTTCACCAAAGGTGCTTGCGCTCCATCATGGACATACGATGGCAAGACCGCACTACAAACAGCAATGTCCTTGTGAACGCCGGTATAGACAGTATAGAGGGACTTCTTATGATCCGACAGCTACGCTGGGCAGGGCACGTATCCCGTATGGGAGACGAACGTATGCCAAAGGCAGTCTTTTTTGGTGAGCTAAAAGGTGGTCGACGTAACAGAGGCGCCCCACGGAAACGCTTCAAGGATCAGCTTAGGCGTCAACTTTCCTTGGCTGACATAGAGGAGAGCACCTGGCTGCATGCGGCGTCGGAACGAGACAGCTGGAGGTCACTCACAAAGGCCGCGGTATACACATTTGAGACCAAAAGAAAATCTGCCGCCGAGGACAAGCGCAGACGACGAAAAGAAAATCTAAACCGACCACCTGCGGACAATGGTTTTGCTTGCCCTGGATGTGGCAAAATATGTAGGTCAGAGCTGGGACTGCACAGCCACGGGAAACACTGTATTCCTCACTAATCTTCGGACTCGAAGACAAGCCTATTATTATTATCTATACTATAAACTAATTTAAGTCTAAGAATTAAATAATAGTAGAGTTTAGTCGTAGAGTCTAGATCTAATCAATACTCGACTATATTATACTATATATAAATATATCATAGTTATAGTAGGCCAATTATTCACTTATAGTCTAGATCTAGATCTAATTCTAATAAATAATAAATCTAAATACTAGACTAGATATAGTCTAATTTATAATTATATTTATAGATCTAGATTAGTAATTATCCTCAAAAATTAAAAAAATAATTAAAATTAATAAAATTTTAAAATTAATTAAAAATTAAATTAATAGACTAGAAGGTAGAAGCTAAGAAGTTAAAGAAGAGACTAATAATTACTTTTAGTAGAATCTGTCCAACATCTTCAGGGCGAGCTTCTATTTCTGTCATTTTTAGATGAATATGGGAAAAAATAGATTAAAAAATCACTATCGTTTTTCTCCTTGATAGATCTAAATCTAGATCTAGATCTACGTGCAAAAAAAGATTTATCTTGGCTATATTTTCAAAACACACAGGTCTGCGCCATTTTGTTTCTCAGCAACACTGATAAACAACAAATTACTGTGACGTGATACACATATAGGGGGAAGAACTCTCGTAAGCTAAACATTCAACATTGTATCATTTCATAGGTTGTGATGCTGTTTTAGTCTAGCAGCTGGATTATGAAAGGAAATCTAGAATTTTGAATAGAATGAATAAATTATACTAATCTAGCTCTAGACTAGACTTTAGACTAGATAAATGGCTTTGCCTATTGCTTTATTCTCGTCATCTTCAGAGCATTATAAGCCGCTTGAATTTGTCAAATGTGAGCATTTTTTACTTAGACTTTGAAATTAGCCTGAGTCTGAGTGATAGAAAATGTGTGGGTCGTGAACAAATAATGCCCACTGCCAGTGCCACTAGTGGAGGCACTAGTGCCAGCCATTTCATGTTTGAATTTTTATTGCTCTGTAACATCTGACCTATTATGAAAAAAAATGATAGTATATTCCATAACCCATCTTTTCATCTATAAAAATAGGGATGACTATCACTTTTGCCTTTGCTTTTTAAGGAGGTGAAAAAAAAAATCTATCTTTGAAAAAACAATTTTTCGTTAGTACATCGTTAAAATACTTTAAAAGAACTTTCCAATGGTATATAAATTATGACTGTATGTTTAACAGAAAGTTATGAATTTTTTTGTGTCGTTTTTCACTAACACTGGTTGTCACAGACGAACTGATACAAGAGGGCTTTCGCGAGAACTGACAAGACACGCCCACTGTGACCCACCGCTTAAAAAGTAAAAAATTGGAATTGAGTTTCGTGGAGGAAAAAATCTACTTATTAAATAAGAAATTTAATAGTTGATCTCGCATTCCTAGTAAATTTCTAGCTCACAAATCGAATTTAATTTATATTTATGAACTTTAGTTGTTTAAAATGCAAATATCGATGAAATAAACAAATGATCGGGTCTAGATCTACAAGTAATGTTAGAGAGGCGTGGATAAAATGGCGGCGATGTGATGGCAAAAAAAACAAAATATTTTAAAAGTGGGATCAAAATCGCCTGAAACAATTTTTTTTCAAATGCGTTTTTAAAAAAATCGCAATGTACAAAATCTTTAAAACGTATCTAAATATATAGCTAATAATATCTGCTACAAGATTATAATTTCACTTCTTGTTAACTCACGATATCTTCTATGAAAAAAAATAAAAACGGGAAAAGTCCATTGGGGTCAGTGCAATATTTATTTTTTTTAGTTTGGACGATGCTAGCGATAGATCGATCTGAAAATTGGTACGAATATAGCCAGACACATGTACTATTAGCAGGAAAAATTTCAACACTTGACGACTTACCAATAATGAGTATCAGTAAAAATAAAAATGTATATATTTTCAATGCAAAATATTAATATAAATATTTTATTTTTCAAAAAATTTTCATAAACAAAAATGTTCTTCATCATCAAAAGTAATCGGATTCACTTCTTTAGGCAATGATATCTTTGCATATACTGAGCATAATCGATTTCAAACCAAGACCTATGTTAGAAGTAAGGAAACCCCCCTCTCAAGATTTTACGGTATTTTTGGACACGAGAATTTGCGGGATTTCACATAGCTATTTAATTAAAATTAAATATGAGTTTATGAGGTCAACAACATATAGAACTAGTGAAGGTTTTTTCAAATGCTTGATCAAGCTGATGTAAGTCTGAGCAGATACAAGAAATTATGTCTGAAACATCTTTAATTTTTACCATCAAGTTGTTGTTACCTTTCCCACAACTTCATTCTTGGCTTGTAACTTAAACTGATGTCACATCAAGGTCCCTTGATCCTGTTAGACACAAGACAGTTTAGGGATGTGAAATAAAAAATTTATCTTAGAAAAAAAAATTTTTCGTTAGCACATCGTTAAAATACTTTAAAAGTACTTTCCAATGGTGTATAAATTATGACTGTATGTTTAACAGTTAGAAAGTTATGATTTTTTTGGTGTCGTTTTGACTTAACACTGTTGTTATGGAGCTAGTGAAGTAAATATCTCACTCATTAGACACACCCACAAATCAAAAAGTTTGAAAAAGTTAAAAAGTTGGAATAGAGTTTCGTGGAGGAAAAATCTACTTATTAAATAAGAAATTTAATAGTAGATCTAGTAATTGTTGTAAATTTCTAGCTCTTAAATCTGATTTTATTTATATTTATGAACTTCACTTGTTTAGAATGTAAATATTGGTAAAATAAACAAAATATCGGGTCTAGAGCTACAAGAAATGTCAAAAGGGTGTGGACAAAATGGCAGCTTTGTGATGGCAGAAAATAACAAAATATTTAAAAAGTGGGATCAAAATCATCTGAAATAATTTTTTTTCAAATACAAATAAAATTTAAAAAAATAGAAGAAATAAAGATTGAATGATGGCACCGAGACCAAGGTGCGCTATATGAATTTTAATTAATTATATGTATATATCAACTTGTGTATTATGTCAATTATGATTACTAGCTGTCAACCCAGCATTCATTGAACTGTTATATTTCATTTCATTATTAAACTGTTAACTTGATACAATTGTTGTTCAGCTGATATAAGTTGGCAATGTTCAGTTGAATGACTTATAGCCGGCATTTACTTGTTCATGCCGTTGCATTATATTTAGCTTAAACTGTCAGTGGGAGGGTAGGCCCGGGCAAGACTTCATACCCTAGACGTCGAGACGAGTCAACATTCTGAAACCCTACCTGACAAGCAATATAACAGTTCTTTTGTAAACTTTCAAATAAAGAAGTTTTAGTAATAATGTGAGTTGCTCAAGAGTGTATATCAATGGCAACTGCTCGAGTCCTGCACATTACTTTAGGAAAAACTGAGAGGATCTATGAACTCCTCATTCATTTGTCTATAAAAAAAAGTTTTTTTGGTACTTCTACTTATAGTTAAAATTAGATTTGATTTCAAAGTGGGTCAAGTTGATAAGTTTAAGTGCTAAAAGTTTTAATTAATTTTTTTTTATCCCTTCCTCAGTGACGGGGCGTCGCGTGTGATGTGTATTTAGCTTGTTTGGTTCTAGGGGATGATTATTTTGAAGATATTACACACTGACCATCAGCAGATAAATCGGGAGCAGACACGCAACGAGACAAGCAATGGAAGAGAGATACAAAGGATGATAATATAAAGAATATTTATTTACATAGAAAAATAAAAGGGGGAGGGTTTGTATCTAACTCTAATCAATACTATATTTGATCATCACTCTTGCACTTAATGAGAGAATATGTCACTTTGTCTTTGGTACTTAGCTATTTGTCTTGATTGGATCGCCGTTGTCTGTATCCTGGCTGGCAGTGGCGTTTCTAGCGGGTGGAGGGACGCCGATGATATAGTCCTTGTGGAGTTCTAATATCTGTAATGGGCACAGTAGGGCGAGTGGCCGACTACTGTGGGCACGAGTGTACTGCGGGCAGAGTGGATCTGCCGTGGGCAGCGTCGGAAGCAGGATAAGCCCAGTGAGTTGGGGAAGCTATGACGTCTCGCACAGAGCGGGGTCTATAGGGATGTCGTACCTAATGGGCTGACAGGTGGGCTGTCAGATAGGCATGCTTGAGCTGATAGCGCCAAGTGATTTGATGAGTAGTGATCTTCAGCGCTGAATAGCACTTATCGATACATGATACTCCTAGTAGATCCAAGTGAGCAAGCGATACTGATTAGTACCAAATAGGCGATTGTAGTATTGGCTAGCACCAAGTAGGTAGATGGAACTCAATGCAAATAGGCAGAGTGCGGGATAGCACTAAATTGGCAATTGATCCGATAAGTAGGCAGTGGCCTAAGTATGTAGCAAGTAGGCAGACACCTGATGGAGGCTGCGAATAAATAAAGACAGGTTAGGACATGTCTCTCATGCATCTTATCGATGCCCTCGACTGAGGTGCATTCGTCAGATTGGTAAAATTGCTTTAGTGCACATTGGGAAAAACGATGACAAATGGGATCGGAAAAATAGAGGGCTGATGGTAGTAATATAAAATGTACATAAAAGTGGGGATAATAATCTCAATTACACACAAGTAGAAAGAGCATAAAGGGGGGGAGAAGAGGGGAAGAATTGAACACTGGTCCTTAACCATGACGCTATTGTTTACATGAACAATGGAGCGAGTTTGTCCGTTCAAAAAGGGGGGGCAACTATTGCCGAAGCAAAATGATTAAAATTAGAGATATTTCTTATATCTCTTCGAGGATTATCAAGGCGACCAGCCGAGATAAAGAAAGTAAACTAAGATGTACATGCATGTACAATGTTGCGTCAATCATCAATTGAGCAACATAGCAATAATATTGCCGACATGGGAATAATATATAAATATATAATATATAAATAATATATATATATAAATATATATACATATGCAATGGTTAAGTTTTCTACTTACGACAGCGAGAAATACACAATGCACAAATTAAATATAAATGAAGTAAATAAAATACACATGATAATATCCAGAATGAAATATACACAAACTAGATAAAATGGAACTGTGATTTACGGTCGGCTTAACTCACCACCAGGTATTCCTATAAGAGTAAGAATAAATGAAATAGTCCAGTCTCGTATGCCAGCGAGAGAGAGGTGTCTATTTTGAAATACACTAGCTTATAAAAGTCGGAAGTAAGACCGGAAACAGGAAATGTGATAAGATAGGGATTATCTCTCACGTGGAGAACACGTGACGAAGTTCACACATATTGGTTAAGTCACAGGGCGTGTGGACACTAGTAATCTCTTTGATCAGAGAGAGAGACACACATGTTGGGGTGGGAGGAGTAATTGATTACATTCCTGCCCATATGGTATCAACTGGGAAGGCTGGGCATCTGGCACTTAAGGCAACTACTTGTTTGATCTTTTCCCCGGTCAAGGGGAGATAAGAGAAAAGGGTTGGCCTAGTTGATAGACAATGTGGCGGCCTAGACTTGCGAGAAGAGGAAATAGGTGGGGTTTTGGGAAGAAATAGGGCATAGAAAGGAAATGGTTAAAATAAATAAATAATTACAAATAATAATTAATGCTGTGATAAAATTGAGCGAATCTGTCAGCGAGTTTTTGACTTGTCACATCCTCAAAGAAATTAAGAGGTGTGTAGTAAAAAAAATGTAATCTTGAAATTTTGTTATGTATATCATTTTCTTTTCATGCCATGTAAAAGGATCTTTTCCATGTTCTCTAGCGACCATCTCTGTTTAGAAACTGACATCAAACAAAAGGCACTAAATTTTTAATTTAATTATTTCCTATTGAATTAGCATTTTTTTCTTTCAGTATTATGTGTTTATTACAGCGATATTGAAATCTTCTGATTTGCCAACACCAAAGGTTGTTTGTGATGAAATTGAAAGCTATGAGTGGCACTTTGAAACTAAGTACTATGACACTACCATTCAGTTGTGTACTACAGAGAACAGAACCATTGGAAATGAAGACTTTGCAAGCTCTGTTGAAGCTTTTGTACATTATTTTGATCCAAACTCTGTAAGTTACAGTAATTCACCTTTTTTAACATAAAAATCTAAACTTTGTAAGCTCGCTCTCTACTAAACACTTTTAATTAAGTGTTTGTGTTTGACCAAAATAGATTTTTTTTTTCTCCAATTGCTTGAACTTTTCTATTGTACAGATAACTTCATTTGATGTTGTCAAGGCTTGGCTACCTTATTTGAAGCACATTGAACCTGAAGTACTAATGCTTGTATGTACAACCAACAAAAATACTGATGGTAATAAGTTTCTATGACTTAAAGCTTATATTTCTGAGTGGAATAATAATATGAAACTAATAGTATTGTAGTCTCTCGAGGTGGTCAAGTATGAACATAGAAGCAGAACAACATGCAATTAAATTGAAGGCTTTATTTTTGTCTTTATATGAACTTGTAAGTACCGGTATACATTTCTTATGCATACCAATAACATCCATGGTAGGCTGTTAGGATTGAGACATGTTTAACACAGAGTGCTAAAGTATTTGAATATAACATGAAAATAAATTTCCCTGGTTATTGTAACAACACTATTATCTTTGAACCTGTATCATTATTGAGTATCATGATGAAGTGGTACAACAAAGATGATTTCTTATAAAAAGATTTTTAAAAATATGACAAGAATGTCCATTATGAGTGCATTTTTTTTATTGCAGCTTATAAAACATTTGCATTTTTGGCCTTAGCCTTATGTCATTTTTTTTTTAAAGTACTTAATTTTGTTTCATAATTCACAAGGAACTCAATATCTTATTTTGCAGTCTTCTTAAATTAATTTGTTCCCATCTCATTTTTTTGAAATAAATTTAAAACAATTTTTATATACACATTATGGTTACAATAATTTTTTTTCAGTTGTGTGTAAAAGAGTTGTGCAAGAATGGTGCATACAACATGGGTTTGAACTTGTGGAACTAGAGCCTGAAGCTGAAACAGATGCAGAAGGTTTTTTCACCTTATGAACATGTTTATATTAAATTGTATAAAGAACACGGTTTCTGTGTTCCATGTCTGTTAAATAGCTTGTTAAATCTGTTAGCTACTCAATCTATCTAGAGTGTTTAACATGTTTGTGAGAAAGTAAGTGTTAGATATAGGTGTCAAATATTGCAATTCCACAATTAGTTTTGACAGCTATTGAGGTTGGTCATTTCACTTCAGGGGACAATTTGTATTGTTCATTTCTTTGTCAAGCATCACTATTTACATCTGCTTCACTGCTAGGAAACTAGTTTATTTTTTTTTTGTTTATCTAAATTATATTTGTAAAACACCACTGTCTGATTTATGTATCAAAAGATCTCTTAAACTAGTAAAGGGATTCACATGAAATGTCATACTGCCTACAGTTCACCTTCCTTATCCATTTGTTATCCCAGGGAATTTAAATTACTATTGTTAGTATTTTTTTAAACATAGTTTATTCAACAAAACAAAATTGAAAAATTAGACGTTGTTTGAATTATCATACATTTTTCTTTTCAGAGGATGATTTTCCAGAAACCACAGGAATGGCCAGAATCATCCAAGCTCTCCACGCTCATACTTGGTCTAATTTAAACATGAAAAGTAGGTCTTTAAAAAAAACAACTCACTCATAGTCAAAAGATCAGAATTCAGTGTGAATGCAGAAGAAAAAATGTTTGGAATGAAAGGTGGCTTCTAGAAAATGATAGGCTTAAGTTTGACCAACAAACTGGTTTTATTTCTGTCAAGCTTTAAAAAAGTATAAATCTATTGTCTTGTATATTTAAGATATAATAATGTAAATTTAACATTGGTTGATTTCTTCCCCAGATAGTCCTACTGTCTACAGCCCCTACATGCAACAATTAATGAAAGACCAACAGATACTTAATCATTCCACAGATGATCAAACCCCATCAGCTCCTGTTCCATCAGACCACCAGCAGACATGCTGTTCAGACTCCACTCAAACTTGTAGTGCAGGAAACAAACCAGATTCAGTGTTAGAGACTTGTTTAACTAATGAAGCGCTACCAAGTTCTAGTGTGAAAAAAGAGCCTAGTTCAGAATTAGTGAATGAGGGTCATACCTTAGAAGACATTGACTGGATGACTTTGTTGAAATCAGATGAAGGTGAGTTTCAGTTTGATCCTTTTTGTAGTTGTCACTGATACCACACAATTAAGTGGTTCAAATAAAGAGTGCATCAAATGTTCAATAATTATTCAATATATGACATTTTATGTAAGTTGTTTTGTTGGTGACCTTGTGTGTTTGCAAACATTAATTTTTAGTGACCAAGACGTTGGGATGTAGTATGGACCTATTATTATGATAGGTATTAATAAGGGCACTACTCTGATGAATGTTTCAGATGCCAGTGATACATTGATGGGCGATGAACTTGGAATAGAAGAGTTTGAAAAACTGTTTATGAAACTCAAAGTTATGAAAGGTTTGTTTCTCACTCAAATAAGGCACTACGCTACCTAAATAATTAAAGTAAAATATTTAACAACTTTCTAGACATTAGGTTCATTAGCTTGTACTTTAAAAAAAATCATTATCTTAAAATTAATATACCTTCAATAAAAAGATTTTTTTTCTGATTGCGAATCTTGTTACTTATGCAAATAATATTCATTTTTTCATTAGATAAAGCAGAAGTTTTGCCCTTGGAGGAAAGAAAGAAATATGCAGAAAAGGTAAATAACAAAAAGACATTTGATAGCTTTGTAATGAAAATGTGATCAGCTCTGAACACAATCATGTGCTCCATACAGTAGATTACTGAAACTCAATGTCTATAGTTGAATACTTTAACAATTCTATAGAAATTGTTAAGATTGAGAATCTTGCTTTGTTTTTAAATCTATTTTTAGGTTGCCATTTCATTTTGGAAAGCTGTTGGAGGTGATGAAGCTGAGATTGAAGGTTTGGAGGATGACTCAGATTGATACAATAAATTTGATATAGACTAAAATACAACAGTTTTGTCTTTTTCTGCCATGGTTGAAAAAAAAAAGTTACTTTACTATAATACAAGAATACTTGTATAAAAAAAAAAATTCCCTTTCTGAGAATAAGAACCTATAAAACTAAGTTGATGTACCATCTGCTACATGTACAAAATGTCATAAGCCAACCGAAAGAAGTCATAAATATGACAACCTTAGAACGGTATTTATGATTTCAAGTCTTGATGCTGCAAACATTGATTTACTTTATGTATCCAATTTGAATATAATTACAAGCAATATTACCTGTCAGTTTTCATTATGAATCCATGTACCAGTTGTTGACTTGTAGCACCAAACTGCTGGTAGACAACTAAACTGCTGTAGGCTTATTATAAAACTTCAAATAACTTGCATAACTTCTTTGTGAACAGAACTGTATTAAACTTTTATTACATTTTAGACAAATTTAATATGAGATGAAATAAAAGTAGTAGCGGTAGTCTTTAGTAATAATATAAAATGATATTTTGAACAAAATCTTCACCACAAAAACATATTTTCACTGTGGCATCCTGGACTCATCTCTCACGCTCACGTTCTTAACACTAACACTTACTTATCTTGCATCATTGACAGTGCATAGCCACCAAGCAATCTCTAACTACTTAATGCCGACATAGAAATGCACACACTCACACTGAATAACACCAGTATTAAAACAAAACTACATGTATGAGATTTAAAAGTTTGTTAAACTTATGGGAATATCAGCAATTTAAGGTTCAGACCATGTAATGTTCATCAATGTAATTCATTAAATTATGCTCTTTTCTCAGGGGCGGGGTGGTCAAATGGTTAAGCGCTTGGCTTCCGAACCTGAGGTCCTGGGTTCGAATCCCGGTGAAGGCTGGGATATTGAATTTCAGGATTTTTATGGTGCCCCTAGTCCACCCTACTCTAATGGGTAACTGACTTTAGTTGGAGAAAGTAAAGTCGGTTGGTCGTTGTGCTGGCCGCATAACAACCTGCTCGATAACCGTTGGCCAAAGAAACAGATGACCTTAACATCATCTACCCCATAGATTGCAAGGTTTGAAGGGGAGACTTTACTTTTTGTTTTATGCTCTTTTCTCAACTGGTCCAGACAAGTGATTGAATCATATGCATTAAGAAAGCTAAAATATGAATTTGCACTAAACAATTGATAAAACTATTGTTAGTCTAGATCTAAGATCCATTGTAATTACATCTTACATGAGTGATTCAAACTAATTGACACAATTACACTTACTAAGCTTTCTTGTATCTTCAAAATCATGTTTCTATTTTGGAGTAATTATACTTGTTAAAGTAAACCGACTCATGGTGCATTTTTATGTTATTTTAATTAGTTAAGAAAACAGTAACAAATATCAAGTACAAATTTTTATTTCAATGTTAGGGAACCACAGCCTTACATTTTTGAAGAAAAAAAAAACCCAGTTGTATAGTTAATTACAAAGATCTATTCGATAGTTACAAAGTGTGCCACAAATGCTACAGACGAAACTATTGGATGAGAGTTTTTGCTATTTCACAAGTAGCATAATGAACACTTTATTTGAGAATTTCCCACTGATTCTATTTCTGTAATGAGCTTAGTTTTTCAATGGCCTAATTTTTTTAAATACAAGCAGTTCTTACAAATCAGAAGAGACTGTCAATATAGTTACAGTAATCACCAATTTTTTTTTTTTTAAATGCAAACAAATTTGCATTAAAAAAAAACAACAGTAAAATTATTTGAATACAATATTTACATTTGAACCAAACATTTTGTTTTCCATTTGCAAAAGCTACCCTACTCATCTTCATCAATAAATAATGCACCAGGATTGCTTTCCTCACCATCATAGAAATGGGAGGAGTTGAAATCTTTGGCTTTCAAAGGTTTCTCTGGTTCTATTTGACTTTTATCTTTAGAAGACGCTGTGATTTCTGGGTCACAATTTTCTAGCAATTCCTGCTCAGTCTCAACAGACTTCTGCAATCCAGTCAAGTTATTACAGTCATCAATGCCTTTTGACTGGTCAACATCAAGCGTGGACTGTGTTTCTGAGAGAAATAATAAAAGTAAAAAGATAAGTTTAGTTGAAATGAGTAAATCCCTTGAGCCCCTTGAACATTCCATTTTTAATCAAATAACAGATTTTATGAATGCCATCTATTCATTTTAAAGTAAGGATCTCTTGACACTAACTACTATAGACAAATCTATTGATATTTATGTTAAATCCTATACTTTTAGAAAATACCTTTTTAGTAGAAGGTGAGCCAGTAAACTTAAAACATTGGAACAAAAAAAAAAATTCAAACCTTTTAATCTGGCAGCTCGTTTACTAAGTGCCAGCATTTTGTTCCTCTCTATTTTAGCTTTCAGCTCATCAGACAAAATCTAAGGAAGAAATTAAAATACAAATCAGGATAAGTCAGACCAGTGTTTCCATTTCAAGAGAACTAATAGAATCTACATATTTCAAAACTAAATTTTCTGGGATATCCAAAATGATGTTCCATGAGAGATGTGATGCTGTTACAAGTGTATTTACCTACAGACAATAAAGCTAGAACATCTCAAAAAGTGACTGGTGTGACCCCCCAATGACAAAATAAGCTTTTAGTTTTTGATCATTAAAATTTTGGGTGAGTTTCATACTTCAGTAGTTCTAAGCATAGCAAACTTGTAAAGTTCAAATAGAATAGAATTCTAATGAAATGTATTTATCAAAAGTTAATTCTACAGGTAATAGTGTTTTTCTGGAGTCAGATAAATTTTTTTTTTTATTTTATTGTTGTTTTTTTTTACTTGTATTAAGTCCAAGTTCTGGATGCTCTTACAACATCTGTTATTTTATGTCATAGCCAACAGGAGTAGATGTATTTTTTTTCCATATTTACATACCAATACAACTTATGTTGGGTGGTCCATTAGTTATTTAATAGAATTGATTTACAAGAGAAACAATGAATTCAATACAAATCTGTCAAAACAAAACATATCTCATACTTATAATTTTAAAAAATTAATGAGAACTTCTGATTAAAGAAAATCTAGCAATTTAGACTGATGAACATAGATCCAATTATGATGTCATTTAACACCAATGAAACATACTCACTTGGGTCTGTGATGTTTTACCAAGTATTGGTGAAGATAATTCTGTAGCCTGATTTTGTGGTTCTACCCTAGATAAAATATTTATTGGTTTGCCTTGGTCACGCAATAAATCATCAAGTTCTGATTCATCAATCTGAAAAAAAAAATCTTCGAAGTTTTGCATTTCATTGTGTCACAGAACTTAATTAAACATTAACATGAGGTCAACTAAACAGAAGTAATTTTAGCTTCTCATTTAAGCCAAAGATCTATTACAAACACTAATTGACAGACAAATAGTAGCCTTGCATCAGATTTTGTAAAAAAATAGTTTTTAAAGTTAAATAGAAAACTACAATCTTTTGGTCATTGACATTTATTTTATGCAAATAAAAAGAAAAATAGACTAAAAAGTGACCAAGTTATTAAAAATAGAGATGTAAGTCAGTTGATACAAATTTTCATTCAAATAGATATTTTTTTAAGAACACCTTGATGCAACCTTCTTTTATAATTAGATTTTTATTAACTACATTTTCTTTAAGCACATGATGATATGCTTTGAAAACTTGCGTCTGCTACTGAAGATTGTTGCACCTCTACAAAGCCTTATGTCAGTTTTCTTATAACATGGAATTTCACTGTGTAGCCAAGTCAATAGCAATAGTCTCAACATTTCTATTTACAATCTCCACAATAATGTTTCTTAAAAGAAAATTTGATGACAGCAATGACTAAAATAACTTACCTCAAGAGAATGATTCAGTTGATTCAAACTAGTGTTGCTTTCTTCCTCCAACTGACTTCCTCGCTGAACCTCATCAACTTCATCTTCAAGTGAAACAACAGGCATGTCAAGTCGAATTCTTTTGACACAATTCTGAATACAAACATAGTTCAAAACAACAAACCAAAGTTTAAAGTGAACTTAATTTGTTTTTTGATATCAAGTCTTTATATGTATAATTATAATAATAATAATCATCTTTATTATCCATAAGGAAATTCATCTTACAGTTTGTTTCATTACACCAAAGAAAACATAACTATAGAAAACAAAAATATACATTCACACCAGACTCATAATTTACATGTTTATATCAGATAGTTAAATTTTATTTAGCTTGCCAGGGGGAAAAATATATATGTAATAGAAGAAAAGACCATTTAGAAGCATTTTTAAATTCTAATTATATGGAAAAATATATAAGATATTCAGTAACAGCATGGATGTAATTGTTGTATGTTATATATTGAGACCTGAACAGATTTAAAACACAGTACACCAGTGTAACTTCTTTCTTGCAATAAAATATTAAGAAAAGAGTACACAAACCTGAACTTCTTTTTTGGAGCCTAATCTTTCTACTCTGTCTAATACTTCAGCAAATGGCATTTTTGGGAAAAGACGGTGACCCCAATGCTCTAGGTGTCGCATAATAAGTTTGAGATCTTCAGCCTGAGTACAATAAAAACAAGCTGAATAAATACAAAACGTAAATTTGTTTTGTTTCACATAAAACTAGACAAATGTATAATGGATAATATGAGCATTTAAATTAACTTGTGTTATAGTAACAAAAGTTATTATTGATTTGTGGTTAAAGCACTGTAAAATCAGTTATCATAAAAAATCAGCATTAACTTATGTTCACAATATGTGTTTATATATCTATCTATATCTATATATTATATAAAAACTTTTTCATATAAACTTTTCTTCTACATTAACTTTACTATAGTGATCAAGTTATAAACTGAACACAAATAACTCAATTCAAATGAATAACTGATACAAAAACACAAATTTAAACAGACAAAAAAAAAATTTAGGTTAAATTACCTCATGATTTCTTCCCAAAAGCGGCACTTTTTTAAAAATTTGTGGTAAGGCTGGAATCCCACGATCTCCTAATAATCTGTAAAGTACAAATTAGTCTTATGGAAAATGGAAAAACAAATCTAAATACCAGTTGATCCTGTTTTAAAATTTAGAGCTTAACAAAATCTTTTGAAATCTACATTGTTTTTGTTATTAAGTGATAAGCTATTAAACTAAAAATATAATTGAGGAAATGAAACACAGATTGTAGAATTTGATTCCTACCTCTCTGCATTTAGTTTTGGCATTGATCTTTTAGGAACATTTTTAGATGCCCCTTTCATGCTTTTCAACTTGGATAATATTTCAGGGTTTTCTGAAGACATCACAGTACAATTTTAGAAGTCACAGTTAAATGCAAAACACAAAAGAAAGCAAATAAGAAACTGAAGGTAATAGGCTACCTTGTAAGTCATCC
>JADKLZ010018670.1:0-11005 GCA_021533235.1 Biomphalaria straminea | reverse complement strand
AAGAAACTGAAGGTAATAGGTTACCTTGTAAGTCATCCCCTCCTTCAGCCTCCTCCCCTTCATTCCTGAGAGGGTCAAGTTCATCTGCTAGGTCAGGAAGTCTCGCTGGATGAAAATCTTCAGCATCTTCATAATCCTCAAAAATATCATCCATTTCTAGCGGAATACTATCCATTTCTGTGGCTTTTATTAACAAAACCTGAGGAAAAGAATAAGTAAACAATTTAAATTATTGCATATAGGAGAACTTCACTGAAAAAAAAAAAAAAAACACAATAGTACGGTCAGTAATTTAGAAAAATTCTTAGTATAGCATTTCTATATTATTTCTTTAGTATCACTCTTAAGATAGATAATAATTAACTTTTTTTTTTCTAATTGCTGTATGTTGAACATAAAAAAATAAATATTTTCCTTTCATAGCATTCAGAGTTAAGGAGAAAAAATTTGTTTCTAAAGTTTATACAAAGTTAGAATGACAGCCTAAAAAAGTACACACATATAATATATAATATAATATTATATTACATTGAAAAATGCTAAGTATAATTATATGTTAAACTCATTACCAGACTAGTAACCTCTTGTGCAGCAATTACATATATGTGCCACGAGGGGTTTAGGGTTCAAATCTCAGTGAAAGCTAGAATTTTGAATTTTTAGACTTCAAGGACTCTAATCAACTCTAATGAGTACTCCTGACATTATCTGGAGAAAGTGAAAGATGAATAACAATTATATTTTTCACTTGTTGATCATGTGGTATGTGTGCTGGACTGATGTTGGGTCATGAATCTTGATTGTCCTGGATTCATACCCTGCCCGCTAACATCGCCAGTCTTCCTGAGGTAGGTTTGGACTAAGAAGATTATCTTCAGAGAAAAAGTAAAAACATGAAAAATTAAATGTTTTTTGTTTTTTACAATTTACAAGATGGACTCTAGCCCTAGAGATCTTAATTGACTTAAACTTAATAAAAGATCTGTAAAAGTATAAAAATAACTAGATCTATAAATTAATATAATATTATTCTATCTAGATACTCACTATACTGTCTATGATGACTATGATAATGATGGCTATATTAATATTAGATAATTAGTATTATATTGGTTATTTAACTTATATTATATTTTATACTATTTTACTATAAAATTATAATTTTATAGATATCTAGATACTATTTGTATAGAATTTAGAATAAATACTTTAGAATATATCAACTCATCAGACATAGATCTAATTATTATAAATATATTTTATATAATAATATATATTAATATAGAATATAGATTTTTAGTCATAGATTAGATGGTATATTAGTTTACGTGACTAGATACGCTAAATCAGGTTTCTAGTATATTTTAAGAATATGCAGAAAAAAATGCAGATTACAAATATGTAATTTGTTTTGCTCGGAGATAATTAGTTTTTAAAATATATATTTTAAAGTTTTATTTCTTTTGACCATATGATATACTATACTCATTAAAAAAAAAGACATTAGATACTGACATGTGATCATAAGTGATGATTATAAGTCATTAACTTTCATTAATTTAAGTGTCATAAAACTATTTTAGCTATACTATTTAAGCTTAACTGGCTTAAACTATAATTTTACTTAATTATGTTAATAATAATTTATTATAATTATATTATTATAATTTATAAGTTATTAGTTAGTGCCGCCCTGGCCTTTGGCTTTGCCTTAGCCGCTAGGCTAGACAGCTCAGCCTACTAAACTCCTAAACTTAAAAGTTAATTAAGGCTAAGGGATAATTCTTCTTTAGATCTAACTATTAGCTAGATCTAGATACAGATCTAGAATCTATAGAATAAATTAAATAGTCTAGTTGAGATCTCTGTAAGTAGCCTAAGTGTAACAAATGTCAACAATATTTCGCGGTAAAAAAAATAAAAATCTATGACCATTTCATTAGAGTTGTCTCCCCGAGAACGAAGGTTTATATCGATTTTTTATTTCGCATTTTGTGTTATATTTATTTCGGAAATATATTATAATGCACTGAATATGTAAAATTATAATAACAAGGCTTGTCTGAAGATAGTTAGGAATGCAGTATTTCCCGTGGGTGCGCAGCCTCATCTGTGACCTAAATATTTTGCCACATCCAAGGCAAGCATAACCATTGTCAGCAGGTGGTCGATTTAGATTTTCTTATCGCCGCCAGCGTTTGTCCTCGGCAGCAGATTTTCTTTTGGTCTCAAATGTGTATCCCGCGGCTTTCGTGTGTGACCTCCGGTCAGTGGCGTAGCTAGCAATGTGCGGGTGGTGCGAGCCGCACGGTGCATCAAGTGTTGGGAGGGGGGGCATCAAACTGAGTACAAACTTTTTCATCAAAATTACACATTGTCATTACATAAATACACATACACACATTTATTTCTTTGGTAATTTAGGGCTTATATGTCCTTTATTAAATTAAATGTAACATGTAGACCATTTTGAATCAAAGTTTACCAAATTTTTAAAAATCTCTGAAGGTAACTTACTTTTATACTTTTTTTTTTTTTTTTGAAGCCTTACGTGTTGTTACTTCACTGTTCAATGCACTGGTTATGGACAAGTTTATAATGGTGTTCTTTTTTAAATTAGTAATGGTCAAATCTCTTTTGAGGACCAGTGAGAGGAGGGGTTGTCTGGGAGAAGGAACCCTAACCCCAACCGCTCAGCAAACACAACGCTGCTAGAGTCGGGATTCGAACTCAAGCCCCCTTGTTAAAGAAGAATTGGCAGTACAAAATCAAAGAAATATCCTGGTTTGAAATTACTATCAAAGTAGGCTACAATCCATTACTGAGAGACAGAATACTGTTAGCCATCCAGGCTAGTGCAGAGATGCGCACTATTAGTGAATAGACTGAAGTCGGATGTTGACTAACTATTTCCGCCCGAGGCTAGAGAGTGGAAATGAAGACACTGTGCTAAGAGAAGTTGTTGTCGTGTGTAACTGGGATGACTTGTGAATAAACGTATATGTCCTCGTTGAGTTTGCCTTCTCTTAAATTATTACATTGGTGTCAGAAGTGGGATTATAGGCAACTCAACGAGAGGAGGTATGATTTACAATGGCAGCTTTGAAGCAATTAGACCAACTCTCAGTTAAAGAACTTAGGCAGGAACTTCGTTACCGATATGAGAAGCTTGGTGGTACCAAGGAGGTGCTTACAGCTCGTCTCCAGCAAGCCTTGGTAGATGAAGACGAAGATCCGGATGCCTAATTTTTTAAAATTAAACCGGAGATTTATGAGATTATTTATTTGGAAAAATGAATGAGGGTATTGGTGCAATGTGTGATCAAATTAACAGGATGGGGAACAAGATAGATGAAATTGTAACACAAGTAGAAGGCCAAATAGACCAAATTGATAAAATTGAGTCGCAAAGTAAAAGGAGGAATAGACTCGTTGATGAAGGAGCAGTTGCCTGTGGACTCGTTGGTGAAGAAGTTGCATGGTCAGGACTGTGGCTGCACAAACAGTGGTGACGGAGACGCTGGGGATTGGAGCGCCGTCTGTGTCTGTGTTGTGGGCAAGTCTTGTGGTTGTGACTTTAAAGACGAGAAACGTGACAACGATTGCCGCGACGATCTCGAAGGGAAAGAGAGAAATGAAGAAACTGAAGTCTGTTATGTGAACGAAGCGTTTGTTCCTGTTGCACTAGTTACCATTACCCCAATCAGCCGGACAGATCGAGACAACGTTGGGTCTGCGTCTAAGCCTATTGCTATAGACCTTAAAGACCTCTGCTTATCTGCCGGTGCTCACGAGGGAAAGTCGAAGCTTGACAATTGTATCAAGAGGTTTAGCATGAACTGTATTTGCGGCGCATCACACATATAATTTGGGTGCATATGTACTTCTGCCATCATCATTGACATTGACAGAAATGAATGTCAGTCAACCCACTCTACATCGGAGCTGTCAAAAGAAAAACATCTTCCACTTGAAATTGAAGACTGTTAGCTGAGAATGATTGCCGTGCATTGGACTTTTTTTGCAACGTGGCTGCATGTGAACCTGTAGTTTCCATGAGAGGCGTCTGTCGGGAGGGTCTGCTGAAACAGCGTGTCCGATCAATGGCTGTGCTGACGAAAACAGTGCTCGACACTTATCTCTCAGTGTGTCAATGGCCACGTCATTGTCGCGACAACAGCCTGGTGAACTGGAGAAAGAGAAAGTGGCACTGGAGCAAAACAATGCGGATGGCTTCGTGGGGACTCCCTGCCGCCTGTAGCTCCCACTGATCGACCTCCACCTGAACTGTCAAACCTCAGCTGCAGTGTTTCTTTTCGGGACGAAAAGTGCTAAGACGGGGGCAATGTTATGACTCGCCATGCGCACCGCCATCCAGGCTAGTGCAGAGATGCGCACTATTAGTAAATAGACTGACGTCGGATGTTGACATGAAGAGACTAACGATTTCCACCGAAGGCTAGAGAGTGGAAATGAAGACACTGTGCTAAGAGAATATGTTGTCGTGTGTAACTGGTATGACTTGTGAATAAACGTAGGCCTATATGTCCTCGTTGAGTTTGCCTTTCCTTAAATTATTATCTCTCTAAGGTAGGCACTCAACGAAGGCAATATGTAACAAAAAACTAGGTATTTATTAACAGTGCAAACACATAACAAGCATCAGCCTTCCAAGAGTCTTTCTAGTAATTATAACAGTCCTCTCACCAGCAACCTGAACGTGGACCAACGACAGCTTTCCCAGCCTCGCTCCAGGTCCCTTCCACAACCTTCAGGCAGCACAAACGTTGGCTTCTAACTTGTCAACATTGTAGACTCTCTTTAATCACTGATGCACTCTTATTTCCTCTCTCCTAGTGTCTTCCTGTTTACGTTCACCAGTGCGCTATGGCGCACCACAGGCACTGGTGCAAGGCAGAGTTTACAGGCTTGGACTGGGCCGCCGGGACACCGGGAAATTCCCGGTGGGCCGGCGGCTGCCAACTGCCAACTGCCAAAAGAAAGTTATTATATTTTTAATTTTAACTGAAATTACCGTTGATTATATTGTAATAACTTCAAGTGAAGGCAACTCAACGAGGCATAAGATGTTTATTTACATGACATGACAGTTACATAAATCAACAACTTCATTTAGCACTGTTTCTCCATCCTGGCTCTAGACGTGGGCGGAAGACGTTATTCTCACATGTCAACATTCTGTTCTAGTCCGTTCAGTAGAAGTTCACTAGAAGTGCGCACCTGTGCACTAGCCTGGATGATGGTGCGCAAGTCAGAGTCATTACATTGCCCCCGTCTTAGCACTTTTCGTCCCGAAAAGAAACACTGCAGCTGAAGTTTAACAGTTCAGGTGGAGGTCGATCAGTGGGAGCCACAGGCGGCAGGTAGGGTGTTCCCCACAAAGCCATCCGCATTGTTCTCCTCCAGTGCCGCTTTCTCTTTCTCCAGTTGACCAGGCTGTTGTTGAGACGATGACGTGGCCGTTTGACACACAAAGAGATAGTGTCAAGCCCTGTTTTCGTCAGCACAGTCGTTGATCGGACACGCCGCAGCAGACCCTCCCGACAGACGCCTCTAATAGAAGTTGCAGGTTCACATGCAACCACGTTGCAAACAAAGTCCGATATGCCGCATTCATCCACAGCTAACAGTCTAACATCCAGGAGATAGGTCTCCACAAGTTCAAATGGAAGATGTTTTCCTCTTGACAGCTCAGACGTAGAGTGGGTTGATTGACATTCATCCATGCGAATGTCGATGATGATGGCAGAAGTACACATGCCATGTTGATGGTTTTCTTGGCATCCACATTCCCCGTGTGATGCGCCGCACGTACAGTTCATGTTCAAGTTCTGGATGCAGTTGTCAAGCTTCGAATTTCTCTCATGAGCACCGGCAGATAGGCAGAGGTCTTTGAGGTCCATAGTAACAGACTTGGACGCAGACCCAACGTTGTCTTGGTCTATCCGGCTCATTGAGGTACTCGCTGTAGCTAAATCAGGAACAAACGTTTCAGGCACAAAACAGACTTCAGCTCCTTTATTCATCTCTTTCCTTTCTATTCGGTATATCCCAGTGAGATCGTCGCAGCAATCGTTGTCACGTTCCTCGCCTTGAAAGTCACCCCCGTCAGACTTGCCCACAACACAGTCACAGACAACGCTCAAATCCCCAGCGCCTACATCACCACTGTTTGTGCAGCCACAGTCCTGACCAGGCAGCTGCACTTTCACAAACGAGTTTATGCCTTCTTTCGGTTGCGACACCATATGATCACTTTGGTCTATTTGTTCTTCCACTTCCAATACACTTCCATCTACGTTCAAAATTATATCCCTGCTCATGTTCCTCATCATGATCCTTATCGTGCTCAGCTGTTCCTTAAATTGTTCCTTAAATTTATCCCCACACTCCTGGATCTTGCCAATGACATCCCCAATCCCAGGTTCAACTTCGAACTGGTAGGTCTCCGGATCTTCATCTTCCTCAATCAATGCTTGACGCAGACGAGCCGTAATCCTTTCCTTGCTACCGAAGGGTTTTAAATCTCGGTCCCGAAGCTCTTGTCTCAGCTGTGTAACTGAGAGCTGATGTAATAGCTTCAAATATGTCATTGTAATCAAAGCCTACCTCCTCTCGTTGAGTTGCCTATAATCCTCACTTCTGACGCCAATGTAATAACTTTAAGTGAAGGCAACTCAACGAGGACAACAATGTTTATTTACATGACATCACTGTAACACAAAACAAGATCTACATTTAACACTGTCTCTTCATCTTGGCTCTCAACGTGGGCGGAAGACGTTATTCTCACATGTCAACATTCTGTTCTAGTCCGTTCAGTAGAAGTTCACTAGAAGTGCGCACCTGTGCACTAGCCTGGATGATGGTGCGCAAGTCAGAGTCATTACAATATGATACCTTTAAATAATAGTTTGTATTGAAAATAACCAAACTGAAACAGCAAAATCATTACTTTACGTTACGAGGTTGCTTGTGAGAAGTCGTTTTCAAAATTGAAATACATTTCGAATAGATTTAGAAATTCGCTTAGCCAGTCAACTTAACAATCATTCATGCTGATGTCTTGTCAGAAGGACCTTCTTCCAAGAATCAATAACAATGAAATCATTGATGTTTTAGCATCGACTAGTGCAGGGGTGGGTAAATTACGAGCGCGGGCCATATGCGGCCCGCCGAAGTGTTTTATGCGGCCCGCGAAAACCTTAATTAATCATTGTAAATATTACAGACATTATTGAAACCTTTGATTCTTATCATTTGTAATGAAGAGGCTAAAGAAACATTGTCTCCAAACGTCTTTCTAAAGAGTTTTGAAAAAAAACGTAGATTATATTCAATAACAATACTATATAATACTGTTGTATCCCTGCCTTGCACCAGAACTTGTGGTGCGCCCGAGCGCACTAGTGAACAGAGAGACAGGAAAGAGAATTGGGATAGATCCGGCTGCAGTGTCATGGTCTATTGTTGTTATGATTCGAGAACGTCCTATGAACTGTAACGAACTGTGTGGAAGACCAAGGGCGGCACTGGGAATGTGTCGGTGGTCTGCAGTGGTAGTTTAGAGGCAAGTAGGACATTCTGGGACTTGATAGCTGAAGTCCATGCCTGTTAGTTTATAGTGTTAATAAAGCCTAGTTTATTGTTATCAACTGCCTTTCGTTGAGTTGCCTACTTTAGAAGTTATTACAATACTATAATATACAATACTATATAAATTCAGTAAAAGACCATATAAAGGCCAGTATTATTCAATGCTATGGAGAACTGTGTTGAAAGAGTTGGGTTGGTTTGTACAAGATGGTAAGGGTAAAAACTGATGGAGCTTTGACTGAGAAAAACAACTTTTTAAATAACATAAAGAAAATATTCCAACCATAAACTAGGAACTGGAAAGTTTACACAAAGCTACATTAAATTCATTACACTTTCAGGTGATACAACAAATAATTCATTTAAGCTCATAGGCCGTCTCAAGGCATAGTCAAAGTATGTTGCTGCTAAAGTCAATGATTGTTAAATGGCTCGCACAGGAACTGCTGTCTGATATTACACAAAAGGAATAGCGAAACTTGTACTCCATGTTATTGTTCGAAGTACATTAGGTCTTTAATAAATTGCACAATTTTATTTTTTCCCTTAATTTTGTATATTCTTATTTTATTCGGGGCCACCAAATTGACTTTGTCTATATCCTCCAATTCTAAAAAAAAATTCCCGACTGGCAGTTCCGAAAAGTATTTAAAGATTTGGAATTAAAACATTCTGATGTTTGGTAAAACAGTTGTAACACTGGCCAATCATTAGATCAATATGGAATTTAAAGGAAAAAAATGTTAGGTTCCTTGATGGACATTGACTGTGACCCCTTCCTAGTATCTCTAATGAAGAGTTGAAGACAAGCTTCATGTTTATCATCGGAAGCATCATAATTTATTGTTTGTTCATGAAATGTATGTGCACCCTTTATCCTTTCAAACAAAGCACACACCCCTGCACTAGTGATACGAGTAAAAAAGCGTTATACTAGTTAGTTATGTATTGAAATTTTAGACTCTCTGTTTCTTATGTTTAGGTTGTTAAAACTAGGAGTTGTTTAACTGTTTAATGTTGTTTCTCATAATTACGAATTTGAACATGTAATAAATAAAAACATTCTTACAACTTAAAGTAGTGTTTTTGAACTTTAAAATGTCATTATTATTATTATAAATATGAAATAATTATAGAAACTAAACAAAAATATATATAAATTAAATTAAATTAAAAATAAGTAGTAATATTAAATTACTGAAAAAAATTATATGAAGCTAATGATGAAATGGGCCGCCGCCATGACCAAATTTCCCGGGCCGGTTTTTTAAGCCAGTCCGACCCTGGTTACAACAGTACGTAGGCCTACAAGTCCCAACAAAATAAAAACGAATTTATTGCAATATAAATACTCACGAAAACGAAAAATCATACAGAAAGTATAAAATATTTGTCGATTATTTTCCACAGTACACCAAACATCTAAAATCTAGATCAAAACTTTACAGTACATTGTCTTGCAAAGCCTCAATGACGTATTGGCCACAAGAAAAAAAAGCCTGGCAAAAAAGTTGAAAATAAATTTCTATCAACACACAAGAAAAGAAAATAAAACTTCGAATGGATGGTTTTGAGGTCGTACGATGAGAATGTCTGGGCACTGGCATCGCATTGGTTTCAAAATCAACCATCGCTGGAATTCGACGTCGGAATAATTTAATTCAGTACTCGCTGAACCTCCAAGAAAACATTTAACATCTATATTTCATTTATCCTTGACGAAAATTGTTTATTATGGCCGGCGTATGGGTTTCGAACCCAGGACTTGTGTGTCATTAGCGAGACGCTCATCAACCAGTTTATCAAATATGTGCTGCATTTTATTTTGAAAAAAAATGATTCAGTCTTTAGTCTTTTAAAATACCTAGATCTGCATCTGTCTAAAATGTTGGTTCTAGAATCTATTTTTTCTTTCTCTTCTGGTTTTTCAATAGGATACCTAGGATCCTCCTGTAGCATTTCAGTGTCATTGCTAGGATCCTTCTCATTAGCTCTGCAGCCAGCGTCCAAGACTCACAAGCATATACAAATGTGGCATATGACAAGGGAGTGCATCAGTCTGATTTTGGTGCCGAGGGCTAAAGACTTTGTCTTCCCATATTATTTATTGTCCGTATTATATCTTTGCGAAATAGCAATGCTTATATAATAAATACACTTTATTTTCGCTGTTTTAAAACTTTTTTTTTGGAGGGCATCATGAGGCATTACGAGGAACTGCCGCACAGGGCATCAAATACCATAGCTACGCCACTGCAGTACGATATCTGTTCGTTAATAATATAATACTAATAATGCTTCAAAGTAATCAATGAGGTGTGTAACAAGCTCTCTTCCTCTCTAGTGCTTGACGTCACGATCTGTACTTGTGATGTTGTTAGATGTCACTAGCTGTTAGGAGAGAAGTCTTGTGTTGCCGGGGATTGTATTTTAAAATATAATATTAAACAATGACGATCTAGGATTCAATAGAGTAAATGCCTTCATAAAACAACTCAGGAACATTTATTAAAACTCAACATAAGTACAGCTATGTACAAATATATTTCAATGATACAAGAAGCTGAACAAAGACATATTTCTTTAAATTCTAGAACTACAAAATTACATGCGACTGCTATCTACAAAAGTTAGGCTCCAACTCAATTAATTCCAGTTCTCTGGGCGGAAGTTGTCAGCAGACTCGTTTTGAATTCATTCTCTCATCCAACCACATAGACGTCTTTATGTCATGTGACTGATGTTCCGACAAGCTAAAAATAACTCTTGTTTTTTTTTTTTTTGTTGACTTTGCCTTTTGCAAAACAACATGTGTACGTGACAAGGTGATTGGAATTGTTGTGAAATATTTAATGTTTCTTTTTTGAAAACATAATATGAAATAATGAAGTAATTACTTTCTAGTGGTCTGAACTTTAAATAATTCTCACCTTTTTGTAGCAAACATAAATGTTAACAATGTAAGTCCTATAAAACAAAACCTACATTATAACAAAGACATTTGCATTTAGTCTACATACTGAAAAGTGGCTAGTCTGGGTCAACTTAAGCTTTTAAAGATTTTAGAAACGAACACACATTAATGACAATGACCTTCAACAATCACCAACCATTCTTACACTCTGTCTGTCTGTCTGGTAAAAAAGTTTGTACACGTTATCTCTTCCATTGAAGAATGAATAAAATATTTTTTTTTGTTTCATATCAAAGAAGGGAAATAACTTCTCCCCTATTCAGAGATATAGTTTTAAGTGCAGAGTTCTTCCCCTTAGATAGCTGACATGCTATAAAGAAAAATACATAAATCGTGCAAAGAAAACAAAACAAAAAAAAAAAAACGATTAGGAACCATACAGAAAGGTGCATCCTGTTTGAGCTAGATGAAGTT
>JADKLZ010018669.1:19314-39569 GCA_021533235.1 Biomphalaria straminea | reverse complement strand
CTACAGCACGTATTTTTTAGCCTATTCCAACTGCCAGTCAACCAAATAAACGTTTTGACTTCGACGATTGCATGTGAAGAACTTTCTTGTATCTCTTCTATTGTCAAAGCAGTGGCGTACCGAGGGTGCCAGGCGCCCGGGGCGGCATAGTCTGTTGGCACCCCCCCCCCATTAGTATGCGTAATCTATATTTACATAAAAACAATCACCAATCAATACATAAATTTTTTTTATTGTTAACAAAGTTAATGAACAATCTGAAGCAACATTAGCCATTTCTTATAGAACTACTTTTCGTGATCTTGCACTAGCAAAGTTGTCAATGACATCATCAAAATTAATTGTTTCGACCAGCTCCTTTTCTATGCTTAGCAATGACAAGTCTGACAGACGTTCCTGACCCATTGAAGCTCTCAAATAAGTTAAAATGATTTTTAGTTTACTAAAAGAACGCTCACAGCTAGCAACTGACACAGAGATTGTCAGCATAATTTGCAAAGCAATTCGCAAGTTTGGAAATATGTCATTGCCATATGAAATAATAAATGAAAGTAATTCTAATGGGCTGCTTGGGGTAGCATCTGGCCGGGTTTTCAGCAACATACTGCAGTCACTGATTTCTACGAACAGTTCAGTTCCATCGATATCAGTTTTATAAAAATCAGCTAGCGTAACACAGTTGAATATCATCAGAGGTATCATTAGCAAACAATTTGCTGATGTCGAATAGAAATCCAAACTTTTCATCTAACGTCTTCAGACGACCAAATCGTGTTGTCATCTCCTGGATTAGTCTATCAATAACCGATTTCATAATGCGAGTTATTTCTTCAACCGCACCGGGTCCTGCATCACGAGCATTTTCACCAGGCATCTGTTTTCGACGTTTAATTCTTCCTTCTATCCTAATTCCCAATTTTTCACACAGAACTTTAGCTGCATTGACTGCAGTGATGCAAACATCTTCTCGAATGCTACTTAGTCGTTGCTGCAGTCTTTCTAAATCCAGTGCTGCGTCATGGAAATTCATTGATGGATCTTGCAGTCGTTTTTGAATCCGGTCAATTTTTGACAAAACTGCATGCCAGAAATCAAGTAGAGTGATGAAATTGAAATTCATCACATTTTGAAGCAAACTGTATGCATCATTCTGAGTCTCACTAGTTTGAGTACCATCTTCATACAGGTTTTCTAACAGCTGTAAAAATCCATCAAACTGTTCGTGGATTGCATTCACCGCATCTTGTCTTGCACTCCAGCGTGTTGGACATTCTCTCTTCAATGTAATTCCAAGCAATTCTTTCATTTTCTCCCATCGAACAGTCGAAGCACTGAAAAAAACGTAAATTTTCTCAACTGTACCAAAAAAGGTAACAACAACTGGATCCTGTTTTGCACCATGTAATCCAGCTAAATTCAAGCTATGGTTGTTACAATTAACAAACGATGCTTGAGGATTTCGAATGGCAATTCTTTGTTGGAGTCCGGACAGTTCTCCTGCCATTACATGGGTGCTCTCCCCTAGTTTATATAGAGCGTGTAAGACCCATTTTGGCGCCCCCTACTCTCCGGCGCCCGGGGCGGATGCCCCCTCCCCCCGCTCGGTACGCCACTGTGTCAAAGAGCCGCACAGTTTGCAACCACTGCACAAGCTTATAAACACTTTTGCGCCTATAGACTACAATTCTAAAATACCATAGTCAAATATATTTTATAAAAACAGAAGATATCTTATAATTTAATTTAATGTTAAATAATAATATTTATAACTTGCTAATAAATCTTTAGATTTCGTTTTTAAATGCTAGGTAGGCCTATATAGGCCTATAGTCGGATCAATGAGTGTTGGCGATAAATCTTCCTCTCCCCTTAGGATGTGCTTGTGGGAGGGGGAGGGTCGTACTTTTTGAAAGGGAAGGGGTAGGGCGGTAAAAATGTTGCCAAATTATTTGTTACAATTTTCGCGAAGGCATGATCCCCCATCCATTCGTTTTCAGTACATAGATCTATATTTTTTTTATTTTTTTTTTTTTAGAATGAGACCAAAGTTTAAAACAGTATGAATTTGTATAAAAGGGGGAGGTTTCATTCACACATTATTGAAAAAAATATTAATACATAAAAAATAGTTTTCCTATTTTTTTTTACACAGCCCTATGCTGTGGCAAGGGGCAATATGCATCTTCGCCTGTAATCCCTGTATTTAGGCCATGATTTAGGCCTATATAACCTATAATGACCTATATATCTTTATACATCTGGTATATATAGGTCTGTGATCTAGGTGTTTTCAGTGTCGGAATCATAGAAATTCTGGGTATGAAAGGGAAAGGGAAATAAGCAGACACAAAACATTAGATCTTATTTATATAGATCTAGATAGGCATTTTAATATTAGAATCACACTTGGATCTAAGTAAGAGTGCACATGACACATGTTAGTCATGCTCTAATTAATAGATCTACTATAGTTCTAGACTAGATACAGTAGAGTTATTATAAAAGTCTAGCTTACTTACTTAGTCTTAATTACTTACACATTGTTGCCATTGGACACATCTGTCTTATCTGACTATGATCTGACTCTCTCTACTCTAGTTCTAGTCTAGACCTAGTCCTAGGCAAGACTAGCCTGGTCTAGACTACTCTCTAGTGACTCTAGACAGCTCATGATGATGATCTGTGAGTGACTCACTCAGTCAGAGTCAGACTCAGTGTGACATTCTGTCTAATTACTATTAATTACTATTAGTATTATGACTTTTTTAGTTAGTAAAGTCAAAGACTACTAGTACTAAGTTAGTGTCTAAAGTGACTAAAGACTAAGTCTAAAGTCGCCAAAGTCAAACAAAAGTGTCTATGACTGTCACTATGTGATACTTATGACTATGACTATGATTAGTATGATAAGTATGATTTAATGATTATTGATTAGTATTCTTAGTAATCTTAGTCCTAGTCCTAGCAAGGTGAAGGTGTTATTATTGTGTTAAAATACAAATTATGCTATTTAATTCTATTATAGTCACTAAAGTAAAGTAAGTCTGACTAATACACTCTAATAACTAATAAGTCTAAATCGTAGACTATAAATAGACCGATAGTACTAATTTACTAATAGTTACTAATAGTAGTAATACTAAATAGTACTTAAAAGTACTATAGACTATAGTATAGGCATACTCATACTCATAGTAGTCATAGAAGATCCATAAATTTAAAATTATTATTAGATCTAGAATAATCTAGATCGATTGTAGTATTCAAAATATGCCTTTTATGGTATTATGTATCTGTGGCATTTTACGTCTCGAGAGACAATCTTTTCCCCTTGCAAGCTCTTGTGTGACTAAAGACAAAGAGGCGATCCTTGATACACAGCTGCGATCGCAGGTTGGGCATATGTGGTCACCAGGCGCCGTTGCACTTTCACCCTTCTTTCTTTCTGTTGTGTATGGCATCTGCAATCAAAGACCCCTCCTTTATGCTCTCTCTCTCCACGTGGATCTATCTAGTGCCACCATTGTATTATGTATGCACTGTATAGAATATAGATATAGTTACAGTACTATAGTATCTCTAGTCTATAGTCACTATAATATTATAGATTTATAGGTCTCTCTAGTCTATAACTATAAATTCAATAAATAATAATTTAATAATTTTATATTACTAGAGATCTAATTACTATTTAAATATAATTATAATACATCACATTATGGCAATCATAGATTTTATTATCTTGATCTTAATTCAATCAGTAATTAAATTTAGTGTGTTACATTGAATTGATTTATTGATCTATTCCAGATTCTAGCTAGATCTATATGTAAAAATGTCAACTCTTATTACTCTTAGTCTTAGTAAACCCTGCATAGGCATATAATTTAGAAATTAGATATATATTATTTTGTAAACCCCCTCACCTTTGACCCCTTTGTATACCCTGCACAGCTGCCATCTGTTTGTAAAAAACTTGTATTACCAGTCCCAACCAGTGGTAGTGTATTACCAGTCCCACCAGTGACCAGTGGTAGTCTTAATATTTCTATCTATGCATTAAACATGTCAACACTGCAAGTGAAATTAGGAGGTACATACACTAGTAATTCTAATTCTAGTGTGAGACTCGGGATCTAAAATTGAGATCATATTTTGAGATCTAGACACATAGTCTAGTACTTGATCTTCTTTCTAGATTTTGATCTTGATTTACTGACAATCAATATTCTATTGTAGGTAGATCTGTTAGTTTAGGTTTTATAAAATTTTCATTGCTTTTAACGTAAGCTGTCGCTTCTGTTCTGTGTTATCTATGGCCTCCGTCAGTCACAAAGTAACTATAGATCATCTCTTGGAAATGAAATGAATGCTTGGTCATTACCTGTGGTCTGAAAGATGTCACACACACATAAATTTCCCCTTCTCCACACAGCGGACGTATCCAAAGTGCTGTGATACAGTTTGGGGTCAACAGCATTTCAGGCTGTACCGGGCTTCTGATTTTTCTCAGGGTTGACTCCCAAAGCTTTACCCATGATTGGGTATAGCTGCAAGGCAGCAGGGTTTGGAATTCAAGAGTTTTCCTTCTCCTAGGTGGGTAGCCAGCCATTGCTAATGAGCCCCTCCTGCCAGAAGCTTACTGGTTTAAGCACCAGTTTCTTATCTTCACACATTCTCCTGTTAGTGAAAACAGTTCTTCCGAATCAGTAAGTCACACATGAAGGTTAGGAGTTGGACTGGTTGTTAGAGGCTATTTTGAAACGCATGCCATCAGGAAGCATTTTATAGGTAGTGGAGTGATTATATCCATTATCTTTTCTGGCAATAACAACCTTGTGGAACCAGCTAATAAAGAAAATTATAAAGAGTAATACCTAAAATAGACCTATTTTCTTCCAAACTTCAGGGGGAAAAAAAAGATGTTTTTTATAATACTGAGGAGGCACGATGGCTTAGTGGTAAAGTGCTTGACTTCTGAACCAGGGGTCCCGGGTTCAAATCCTGGTGAAGACTAGGAATTTTAAGTTTGGGATCTTTGGGCGCCTCTGAGTCCACCAAGCTCTAATGGGTACCTGGCATTAATTGTGGAAAAGTAAAGGTGATTGGTAGTTGTGCTGGCCACATGACACCCTCGTTAACGTAGGCCACAGAAACAGAAATTAGGCTCTCATATATCTACTATATTCCTCCTTGCCTACAGGCTAATGCTAACATTTAATGCAGGTTTGTTATGCTTAGTTTTCATGATTATAAACAATTTATCCAAGAAAATAAATGTAAGATTATTATTTTAGATAATAATACATGAAATGCTAACTCACTGCTGTTAATGTGGCAGAAGGACACTAAGAGGAAGTAGTCCACTCCTTCATGTACCTTGGTCAGACAGATTTGCATGTCTTTAAAAACAACAGTGGCTTGAGCAAGATAACAAGAATGTGCTGCTTGGAACAAAAATGACAATTATCTGTTGGTCATCTCAGTTTTTTTCATGGATGTGAAACTTGGACAGTTCATTGTATATCTCCTTATCTCCAGAGATAGATCCATACATTAGAAATGAAATAGTCCTTTTCAATGCCTTGGGCATGATGGATTGGGTCTGTCTATTTAGGGGGGTTGGAGAAAAAGGCAAGAAAATATAATTTATGCTGGTAAATAAAGCATTGAAGTAACCATTTGAAATTGACAAAATATGCTTCTTTTATTATTGCTAGCCTGTTGGTAACATTTAGCAATGTCCTCACTTTAATGAATTGCATTTTTATTCTGTTACATTTTTTTCTTTTATGTGTCTCTTGCAGGCTCATTGTGAACAAACTGCAGAAAGAATAGTCCTTGTACTTAAATCATCTGAAACAAATTTGAGTTTCCTTCATATTTTGTTTCATTGACCTAATTTCTTGAAAACTATGGCATCAGAAGTACATCATTTAACAGAGGTTACAGAAGGACGTGCTACGATTCTCTTGCCAGAATCTGTTTTCTATAATCCTGTTCAGGAGTACAACAGAGATTTAACAATAGCAATAATATCTGAGTTTGCAGCACAACATTTGGCTAAAGTGAGTGCTGATAAAAATGTGTCACAAGACGCACCAGAAAGTTGTACACAGAAGACGGAAACCCTAGTGCCTGGGAAAAAATATGACAATGGAATCACTATATTTGAAGGTCTTTCTGCCTCAGGTCTTAGGTCAGTAAGATTTGGGTTAGAAATACCTGGCATAAAGCAAGTCATAGCCAATGACTTTGATAAAACTGCTGTTGAAATTATAGAAAAAAATATTCAGAAAAACCATCTGGAACATCTTGTCTCAGCTAATTACGCTGATGCATCCATGGCCATGTATGAACATAAGTCATGGGACAAGCAGTTTGATGTGATTGATTTAGACCCTTATGGCAGTCCTTCAATATTTTTAGATGCAGCAGTCCAGGCTGTAAGAGATGGAGGCTTGCTGTGCATCACTTGCACTGATGCTGCTGTTTTGTGCGGAAATGCTCCAGAAAAATGTAATGCCAATTATGGTTCAATTTCTCTGCGCTCAAAATTCTGCCATGAGATGGGATTAAGAATTATGCTACAATGTCTTGACTCACATGCTAATCGATATGGCAGATATATTGTACCTCTCGTTTCATTAAGTATAGATTTTTACTTTAGGCTATTTGTTCAAATATTCTCTGGTCAGAAACAGGTAAAGCATTCTTGCACAAAGAAGTCATTCGTTTTTGAATGTGTGGGCTGTGGCTCTTACTTACTGCAGCCATTGGCTGTAG
Source organism: Biomphalaria straminea (assembly GCA_021533235.1). Taxonomy (NCBI): domain Eukaryota; kingdom Metazoa; phylum Mollusca; class Gastropoda; family Planorbidae; genus Biomphalaria; species Biomphalaria straminea. Next base: position 32,783 of record JADKLZ010018669.1, on the reverse strand, counting down.
CTTTACCAGCCAAAGGGACTGGAAATTATAAGTTTATTGCAGGAAGTGGGCCAGTTGTCCCCCAGAAATGTGAACACTGCCAACATCATTACAAAATTGGTGGTCCTATTTGGTCAGCACCACTGCATGATACAGACTTTATCAAGAAAATTTTAAGTCGAGTAGAATGTAACTTGCATACTTTCAAGACAGCTGATAGAATATCAGGAATGTTAAATGTTGCCCTAGAGGAGTTGGCAGATGTGCCACTCTTTTATGTCTTGGATGTTATTTGTAGTGTACTACACTGTCGAGCTCCCAATATGGTTACATTTAGGTGAGTGTTGGTTAGCGCAAACATTCTGTTAATATAAACTTAAAGATTTAACACAATCATAGTCTTATTTCATGCACATTTACAAAAAGTTGATACTTTTATTTCAATAATTTTGTAAAATGTTCAGTTAATAAGTTTTAGAAAATATTTGTAACTAATAGCATTGCTACATTTAGCAAGAAGAGTGTCAGGAATGTAATTTAGTTTTTTTTATCTATATCAAGGTCTGCCCTTCTTAATGCTGGTTACAGAGTATCACTCTCTCATGCTGCTAAAAATTCCTGCAAGACAGATGCTCCAACAAAGTTTGTTTGGGTAAGTTGATTTATCATTTTATTTGGATACATTCATTCATTTCCTTTAATAGGTCTTAGATGTAATTTTTTTTTAATAATTTTTTTTTATATGTGGTAGAATTAATCTAGCAATGCTACTATGTATTTTTTTCTGCTTGCTAATTACATGAAAGCTATTTAAAGACAAGGAATTAAAACTATATTTGTACACACTGAAAATATAATTGAATGTGTACTTCTTGCTTGTATTAACAGGATATCATGAGATGTTGGGTGAAAGAAAACCCAGTCAGTGCCAAGCGTCTAACTCCTGGTTCTGTAGCTAAAGCTATTTTGGATGAACAGCCTGAAGTAGAAGTATCATTCTCTGAGCATCCTTCTGCCAATCCTCTTTCCAGAAAACAAGGTCTTCTTAGATGGCAAACTAATCCAGAGCCTCACTGGGGTCCTAAAGCAAAGGCTAAAAGGGCAGGGAATCCAGATCTTATAGAGAAACAAGCCATTAATCAAGGAAAGAAATCAAAGGTAAGAATGAACCAATAATGTATGTTTCACATTTAAAAAAAAATGAAAGTTATTAGCTAAAGTTTAGTGATAGCAACCCTTTCAGACCTTGTGATTTATAGGGCAGCTGATGTAAAGGTCATCTGTTTATATGGCATTTCAATACTCATATAGTTGTGTTGGCTTTTAAAATCAATCAGGCTTCTACTAAGTTAAGTTGTAAGAGAACTACATGGCTTCTATTTTATATATTAATAATTGCAAATTTTCTTATCTTTATCTAAAGATTACTTTATTTAGGTCTTTGTTTTTAACAAGAATAAATAGTGTTAATTAATTAGAATTTTATTTGTGTACTAAATCTTTGTCTTTAAATTTTCAGGTTGAAAATATGCAAGCAAGTGAATAATTGGATTTTAATTAGTTAATATTTACATTTGAAATATAAATATAATAAAAAAAAATAGTACCTTGTTTTATCAATTGTTTGTTAATTTGGGAAGCGTGGTTGAGAGGCTAAGTGCAGCTTGAGCTTGGCTACCTAGAAGGGGGCTCAAGGTTTGACACCTGACTCAGGCAGAGTTGTGTTTACTGAGTGCCCAAAGGCAGCAGGGAAAACCAGCTCCTAGATACCACACACACACTGGTCCACAAATGAGATAGGACCAAAGCGCTCTGAGCATGCTATAAAGTAGCGCTATATAAAAGCTATAATAATTATTTTTTTTTCTATATAATGGTAAAAAAAACACCTTGTTTTAATGGAATATAAAAACAATAACTTGAACTTTAATCAGCTAGTTAACAACAAAAAGAAAAATAGATACTGAATTTTTAAAATCCTCTTTTTATGTGTCAGGCAATAAGGCCATAAACTTCTGTTTGTTGATTCTTTTTAGAGTGGAAAATGTTTCTAGTGATTATTTCTATTACCAATAGGAATTTATATATAAATGAGTAGAAATGTCTTATACTTACTTTTTTTTTCGTAATGAGTCTTTTTTTTTTATTAATTTCTAGCAGTCTACATTAAAGCTCCATGATAAAATTGAAAGAAAACAACTCTCATGTTACCTGTCTTTTATTACATTACCTCCAAAAAAGTCAAATAGTGTACTTTTTCACTTTTGAAAGACAATTTCAATCACTTGTTTGATTCGAATTTTAATACATAAAACAGATATCTCATTGCAATATTTTAAAACAAAAAATGGTACAATATTCCAATTAATGTTCAGATAACTTCGGTCATGTAACACATGAAGTTAGAAGTAAAACAAAAAAAATATTTATTTTCATTGGTTTAAAATGGGATGTGCGTTTGTGTAAAAAATGTGATTATGTCACACAATAAAACTTGTGAATTACATTGCTTTTAATTATCATTAACTTGTAGAATCATAAATTTATTGGCGCTGAAAATATTGGGGCCAAAAAAACAAGATAAGTATTAAAAAAATACCTCTTTAAAAACAAAACTTGAGTGTTATTGTATCAATTAGTTTGAATCAGTCGTGAAATTAAATTTGTAATAACAAATCTGTGCCATTAGAAATATTTTGAACAATTGTTTTTGTTTAGCATATTTTCATGCTTTTAGCTTTCAAAATACACTATGATCTATCACTTGTCTGGACTGTCAGGGAAGGGGGACAGCATCTGGGTGAATGTTACCATGATCATTTTTTTAAATGCATTTTTTTTTAAATTTATAACTTGAATTCAAACTCAATTCTCAAGCCAACATGCTAAACACTATGCCATCAGCAAGTTTTTATAAAAATAGGTTTATTGGTATCTAATGTTTTTTTTTTTTTCAAACTTGAAGCAAAGACCTAATTCTCTACACAAACTATAAAGGGAATTAATTCATCTTATAACACCACATATCAAGTACAATTTCTTTCCTTTGTTCCATACCAAACAAAATAATGAATTACCATTGTCAATTAACTAATTTAAACTTCATCCTAGATTGGTTGTGGAAGAAATAAGTACAAAATTTTTACTAGACAGACCAAGTAAGTTTTGTGAGATTCATTTAAAGAAGAATGACATCATCATTACTTAAGTAAAGAAATACTGAGAAAATAATCACTTATCACAGACATTTCAGTTTTTGAGTATTTACAAACAATACATACAGCTATAATAAGTTACATTTTGAAGTAATAGACAATTAAAATTTACATCAATAATACTTATGTATCTTAAAATTCAAGACATACATTAGTACAATAAAAAAAAAAAAGATTTTCAGCAGTGCATTTTTAAATGTGCTCCCGTAACTACACACTAAAAACTGAACAAATCTTATTCAAGTGGAAATAAAGTAAAAAGAACAACTGATTTCTATTTTTCTTGACTTTCCTCAGCATTCTGCACGGTGGTACCAAGGATACTTTCAATATCTGTTATAGCATTCTGTTAAAAAAAATGTTAATTATACTATTGGATGAAAAAAAAATGGTTTAAAGAACTTTCTTGGCAGATATGCAGTCAGCAAGGTCAATAGATGTAGGTTTAAATTAGACTATAACTTGGACTTAAATGAGTTGAAACACTATACAGGCACAATAGTTTCTTTGAATATAAGAGTCAGTGTAATATAATTAAATTTAATGAAATCAAAGAAAAGAAAAACCTTCACACTTGAACCTTGCTACATAAAGTTGACTATTCCTATTTTTGTCCCCTTATATGTCCTACAACATTAAGTAAAAGCACATTCTAGACAAATATAGATTTGAGTTTTTGAGAAGCCCTCATCAAAAACATACATTATTACACATTTCCTAAGGACAGCAGATTACAAGACATAGCACAATGTGCTGTAAAAGAGTTTGGTTCATTTTGTTGTTCACCCTACTGGAACAAAATTATAAAGAGAAGAAAGTAATGCTTAGACAAATATGGCCTTCTGTGAATTATCACAGTACCATGTACAATGCACATAGTGGGGAAGTAAATCCTTCTTATTTTGGACATCATTATTGAAACTATAGAGTAGGAACATGAAGAGCCTCTGGCTTAACTTCAGCAAGCATGAAAATTTAAGTGCTGGAGCCCTGAAGCTAATTTAATTAATTGGACTTAAAGTTAGGGCTCTTGAGATGGAGAGAAGAAAATAATGTTTCAGATGGACATATTAATCAAATATTGATCATTCATTGCTACTGAGAGAAAGGTTATCTGTAGGTCAAAGAATTAAAAAGAGATTTCTCCTAACTCATTCTGAACTTTCTTAAATGGAAGTCTACTCTTCAAATGAAAACTGACCTTGAAGTTGGTGACTCCTTGCATATTTGGAGCTGAAATTTCTTGATGTATCACAGACAAATTTTTGGCAAAAGAGGCTAAAGCGCCTTGTAAATTATCTCCCACAGTTCTGAAAACAAATTTAATATTACAAACACTTAATGCTTTTTGTTATTTATTTTTCTTATTTCTAATAAACATTAAGTGAATTGATCCGTATCTACTTACAACATTCCAAGATGTTCTCTGTTAAAACTATCGATTAGTGTGAAAATTGTGCCAGTTTTATCCTGTAGATGGAAATCACAATATCAAACTAAATGACTGTATTGTACAATCCATTTAACATCATTTGCTAAATAAGGTTCATTTTAGGGTTTTCTATTTCTTATTTAATACATTACAGATATTTCTCAATAAATGAAATGAATGTCATTCATGTAAATTAGAGATTAATAGTGTACTGTCATAGTTTTTTTTTTGCTGCCTGTTTCAGATTCCATGCTTAAAAAATATATTAAAAATATAACAGGCTTTGATCAAATAACTGAAATTTTGCTAACGAGTTCTACCAGACAAGTTGATTCTGAAATTGCAAGCTATATTAGTGTATTCACCTAAGGGAATATTTATGCTTTGACAATTTATTATGTCAATAGACTACTCTCTCACTTTTCCAAAAATGTGTTCCTCAGCTTTAGTCTAATGAAGGATTGGTTTAGAAAGGATCTTACTCTAAGAATACAGTTACTTACACAAATTTTCCCCATCCAAAAAAAATAATTTTTTAAAGATAATGGGCTTTCCTAAAGTTTCTGATATTGACTGTTAAAAAATTTGTATATGAAAGACACACAAATAATGCATCTTACAGAAATAAGATGAATGGCAGCTCTGATCAATTAAAACTAAACTGACTTTGAACAAAAATGTTACCTTGAAATTCACTTCAAAATGGAATCCATATGTGTCAAGATTAATGTCATATTTTATTTATTAATTTCCTATAGGCCACGAAGTTGTAAAACATAATCCGATCTGAGCAGAAAGAATTTATTTTCATTGATACCTTTATATCATATCCTATGCCATGAGCACGGCACATTTGAAAGAAAACACTGTAATGTATCACAGACAAGTTAGTGTGTAGAAGTCGTGTGCTCATCACTGCATATCTGATGGTGTTTTGAGCTTGCTGAAGAAGACAACAATGAAGTCTACTGTACATTCTAAAAATGAATTGCAATACTTTAAATTGCTTAAACACTAAAATAACTACTTCATCATCTTGTGTTGCTTTATTTACATTACTATAAACACACATACAAAAGACTACCTGATTATCTAGTGCTGCTTTACATAACTATAAACACACACACACTAGATTACCTCCTCATCTTGTGCAGCTAATCTTCTCTTGCTGACTTTATTCTCTTGAACTGATAATTTGACTTGAAACATGTGTGTCTTTGGTTCAAAATGTCCATGGGTAACATATTCCATCAATCTAAATAAGGCCAGGTTGTCACTGTAGTGCAAACACAAGTCGATAGCCCAAATCTTTTGGTCCATCTAAACATAATCATCACCATAGTCTTAGCATAAAGTACCATTTTCAGATAATTATTAAACAATGTAATCAGAGCTTTTATTTTTAAAAGTTATGATGTAATAATTTCACCAACCAAAAATGATGAGAAGAATTATTGTTTGATTTTAGAGAGTAAAGAATACTGCTCATCTTGCAGTTAATTAAATCAGGTTTCTGTGATGTGGCAATTCATATTTTAATCAGAGCAAAGTGAGATGTAAAAAATATACATTGCAAAATATAGATATATATCAATTAAAATACCTGATGCCAATTTCATTTATAGAATATTCAGCAGTCTGAACTATAAAGTATATCTTTTTTTTTTAGCTAATATAAGATGAGATAAAAAGCAACATAGAAAAAAAAAAGTTGATTACCAGTTTAGGATCAATGAATGTAACAAAATTAATCCTCAGATATCCCATGATGCCTCTAGATTTACAAGCATCAGCTATTCTCATGCACATGGCATTAATTTCTGAAGGCTCAGAGGACGACTGGGGCACTGAGAGTCCCCAGCAAGAGAATGGACTGTCTGCATGAATCTGGTCTCCACAAGTCAACAAATTGACCAATCCAGTGGGTTCTATGAGAAGATCAGCTGTGAGGGCAGTGAAGTTGTCTGATGGAGGACAGGCCTCTATGATACCTCCTATGGATGAAACATGGCTAGCATTATTAATTATAGAATAACACTTTTTTGATTAGTAAAATTTGATACTAATAATGATTTCAGTCTGGGTTATGGTAGATGACATTAAAAACTATTTAGAATTTCTTTTACAGTGTTAACTTCTTCAATTTGTTTATCCCCACACCCCCAAAACTTTTCATTACACAAACATTTAAATGGCTTAGGGAACAAAACAACTAGATAACTGGAGTGAAATGGAGAAATCTAAAGAAACAAGACAGTAACTCCCATGAGGAAGAAAAGAGACTATCATTTAGCAAGCATTAATTATAGGTTTCTAACCACAAGTTTCTCTCAATAAAGTTATTTAATATTTTATGGTCCTAACCAAGTTAGTTTGTATGAAAAGCAATTTATCAATGTAAAAAAAATTCACAAAAGTTTGTGAAACCAAAGTTGCTTTTATTTATTTCTCAATCATCCTAACTGGTTCAATACAAATAGTTTATCTCACTTCAATTTACCCTAAAGCTGGTTGAACAATGTAAAATAAATGACAGGCTTTTCTTTTGATATCCTGCTAAGAACAGCTGCTAACCAGAAAAAGTGGAGGAAATTGGTTATGCTGTTACAAAAGTCAAAAGACAGATGATCATGATGATGATTTACTCTAATGAGCAACTTTTCTGTGAAAGAATTTAATTTCATGAGATGGTGAGTACACTAGGGCTGACAGAGTGAGAACCTCTTTGGTGGTATGAAAGAGATAAAGTGACTAAACAGAAGAGAGATAAGTATCTAAAATATATGAGTTTTAGATGGAACAACATCAATTAATGTCAATCAAATTATATTGCAAGAGTCCAAAGAATGTTCATAATTTACCTTGTGATAAAAATGCCTGTAGAAATAATTCCCAGGTTGGAAAAATCTTTGTGTTGAAAGGCTGAGCATAATTTGTGAGAATGTCTGGGATTTCAGCATGAATTTTAATGTAAGCTGATTCCTAGTGAGATAGCAATAGAGTTTGTAATTAATATAATCAAACTTAACAATTCTACAAACTGTTACAATTGTAACTAAGTTCTTTCTATTTAAATTCAATTTGAAATAGTGGTTTTAATCATTTGTGTAATTTTAAGTTTTTATGAATTTGAAAGTTTTCAACAAATAAAAAGTGTTCTGCTGACAAGGTCAAAAACCTTGGTCTAATAAAAGCTATAAAGAGGGACTGTTTTTGTTTCTATGCTCTTCTCCTGCAGCTGCCACATGGAGAAAATCATATCTCTTGTCGATCTACCCACTCTAATGCAAAATTGCAATTCTGGATAAACTCATTCTGCCAACATCTGAAGCTGCTTTATATAATCTTTCTCTCTCTCTATATATATATATATAGAGAGAGAGAGAGAGAAAGAGTGAGAGAGACAAATATTATAAGATTCCTTTATAATTCCATGAATTAATTTGATTAAACATAACATTGTCTGTGTATTATAGACAAAATTTATATAGTTAGATCTGTGCACATCATAAAAAAAAATATGTTAGACAAAATAGTTCAAAAAGCAATACAGATCTTATGAGTTTACACAAAAAATATGAGAATTTGTGTTCAATAAAAGTCACAAATGCTAGTTAAAAATGAACTATACATTAAGTGAATAATAAGCTCTACATAATAGTTCTCTTTGTACCTGTGCCCATTTCTTGGTCCATTTTTCTCCATATCTCTGCTCCTCTTTAAGTGCCCATTTATAGCATCTTAAATGCTGAGTAATGTCGCAATAGGCTATTCCCCTGCCATCAAATTCATCATCAAGTTTAAACAGCCATCGCTGGACTTTCAGGTTTTCTGTGACTAGTTGAGCTAGACATTCATGGAGCTACATCAAGAGAGATAACATAATTAAAATGATTAAAAGCCAATTGGTCTCCTGTGTTTTTGCAAAGACAGAAAAATATATCTCTGTATATCTAAGTATTTGTCTACTTTTGCAATATTATAATAGTATTGTTATAAACATAACATTCTTTATGTGTTCACCTGTCCAAGACTATAGACATCATATTCTGATGGAGGCGTGTCAATGTTGGCACTGGCAAAAATTCTCTTGCAGCCTGATTTGGTTGAATATAGGTGAGCAACATCAGGCTCAGGGCACAAAATGGGAACATCAAGGGCATCTGAAACAGCCAGATCATCCTGATGTGGCACTCCAGTCACAATAAAAGCATCTCTTCCTTTGATAAGGTTCTTAATTCTCTTCAATGTTCTGGGGCTATACTTCAGTAATGTAGAAAGGCACATATGGTGTGTCTGAAAATGATTTGTTTTCAAAGTGAGAACATTCAAAAATACAACTAAAAAAAAGTGTATATTTTTCAATTTACAATTTTTATCCACTAATTCAGTAATAATAAACAGCAAAAACAAATCTCAATTTAAATGTATAACTCATAAGATACAATAACTAACAGGAAAATTTTTCAAAGCTTCTGGAACCAAGATCTTGTAATGATCTGACATGTCACTTTGATCTTCAGAATTACTGCTGGAGACAGCCGAACTTAAACCAAGTAGCTTGGAGTAATACTGCATGGTTTCATCACTAAGAGGCACTGCAGAGATGTAAATGACGTCAACTTTGGGATCTAAGAAAAATAAAACATTTGTTAGAAATATTTTCATATACCACAATTTATTTATCTAAAAATTGTAGTAAAATGCATCTAACCAAATGTCTTGCAGGTACAAATGTACACTCTTGTAAAAAATGTTTTGTTACTTTGCCCTATTTTGCTTGTTTTTTCTATTATATATTGGTGTGGGAAATAAAAGTAAACTTTCTGAACTTTCAGCCATCAAAGAATAAAAAAAAAATTCAAATTCAAGTGAAATGAAAACACTTCTATTTTTTTGCTATAAAAATATTCAAATGTGTATTTTTTTAGAGATTCAAATTATAAATAAAAAAAAATTACCCCTAATATCACAAAGTCTTGCCATCTGAGAATTTTGTCTCATGCCTAGATCATTAACACTATCTCGGATAGATTGACTAAATCCAAAGGAAGGAATATGAATGACAACTCTGTGTGAATTCTTTATTCTCTCCCATGATGAGGCAAATATCTGCAATGCACATGCACACATTTTCAGTTATTATCTCAGGTGTCCTGCATATATCTTAAATAACATGACAAAATAAATGTATTAAAAAAAAAATAAATAAATCTGATTTTTTTTTTAAATACTGGGAAAAAATTTAAAAATATACCTTGGCCCGTCGCTTAAAAGCTTCAAGCTGTTCAACACGAGTCTGCCTCAACTGATGCTTCATTCTCACCATTTTAATATGCATAATCCAAGACATGGCAATAGCACCAGCAGCCCACTTCAACCTACGATATTCTAAATATTGAGAGCGCTCCTTGTACCTACGCCAGCATGATTGGATTTTAACAGCAGCTAGATGTTTCCCATTAGCACCCTGAAACTTTCGTCCCTAAAATAAAATGCCAAAAAAGGACACAAAGTCAACACTACATTATAACCTATATATTTATAATAATTTTAAGGCTTCTGAAAAAGTTAAAAAAATTGCACAATTTCTTTAGAGTGAATGATCAAATGACATTTTTATGTCTTTCAATTAATGTAAAATAAAAGAAAAGGAAACAATTTATTTAAAAATCTCACCGGCCTATTAATAATTCCTTCAACATCTTCTCTATTTATAATAACACTGAGAAGTTCTGCCAAACTAGGTGATTTTTCCAACTCGTATTCCATGGCTAGCTCAACTAATCTGAAACAATGACAGTAAAAACTATATGTTATATAGTTAATAACTGTGATAGCAAATATGTTAGTCTAACTGACCAGTTTTGTTACTGCATTAATTGAGAAAATAACAGTGATGTATAAACAAGATTACTAAATGGATTGATTGAAGTGTTGTTGGTCATGTTGACACACTGAACCTTATAAAGAGAGTTGTTCCAACTAAGGCAAGGGCTTCTGTGGTATGCACTTTACAATCTCTTTAAAAAGTATCACACAATCTAAGAGATTACATAAATGCTACTTCTTGATAATTTAAATGTGACTGCATTTTGGTTTCTGAATTTTACTTAATTTTAAACCTTTTATTAATCATGATGGAGTTACAAATCTTTTCTTTGTGTACAAAATGTAGTATGGTGATAAAATAGGCATTATGTAGAGGGGCATGGGCAAATATGAGTTTCAACTATTATAACTAAAGTTGTAAAGTCTTATTATTCAAATAACCTAAAATAGTGTACATACTAATACTGATACATACTTTTCACCATGCACAAAAGCTATTGGAACAACATATAATGTGCACATTTCCTCTATCTTCTGAATCACAGACAAAATGCTGAAATATAAAATATACATATAAATATGAAAGGAGAGAAAATCTTGTTTTGAAATACATTAGAACAACTTTGTGAGGGAAGAATGGGGGTGGGGAGGGCTATGTTATAGAACTCAAAAAGTCTAACATAATGGACCAGGAGACAAATATTTCTAAAAGAAATGTGTTATCTACTATACTTTTGTAACCAATGTTCACATATTAATAACAATACTAAAAACCATTTTAGTAGATTTGATAATGGTAAAGTAGTGGTTACTAATAGCCCCATATCTAAAGGCAGCATTTTTATTTTTAAGCATGGCCTAATTTCAAACATTTTAGCAATAATACTGGAGTTATTAATCTTTTGGAGGGCTCTATTAGTGATTATGAGTAACAAATTAATACCAAATAATTATTATATAAATCAATCATAAAGGTATAAACTTACCTGCCCCATGAATGATAATAATGATCCTTAAAGGCCAAAAACTCTGCATGATTATCTCTTGCTTTACCATTCTGTATAGCCAATCTATAACTTCCTAGTTTATTATCTCCACTTGCTGGTGTGGTGGGTGGTGGCTGGATGTCATGCAATATAAAATATATACACATTTATACCAAGCCTAATTTACATCTTTAACACCTTATTTGTTGATTTAAAAGGAACTTACTTAAACTTAATGATTTTAAAAAATATAAGCAAAGTTGATAGTAAGGATATACAAAGAGTTAATGTCATCCAAATGTAATAAAAAATGTAATTTAAAAAGTAATAAAAATTTTTATTAATTTACAAGAGAATAACAAAAACATATTTGAAAACTAAACAAAAATAAAAAAAAATGTGTAGTTTTGAAAATGTCTCTTATTATGAACAGAAAGCATAGTAGACTTATTCAATAAAAAAAATTTAGTAAATCATATTTACAAAAATATTCAAAGACAATATTCAGATAATGTTAATAAACACTTAATGTCAATATATATATATTATTATAGCTTTTTATAGCACCACTTTCATGCTTATAGCATGCTCAGAGCGCTTTGGTCCAATCTCATTTGTGGACCAGTGGGGGGGTGGGGAGTGGGAGGGGGTATCTAGGAGTTGGTTTTCCGTGCTGCCTTTAGGTGCTCAGTAAACACAACTCATCCCAAGTCGGGTGTCAGAACTCGAGCCCCCTTCTAGGTAGCCAAGCCAAGCCAAGTTCAAGTGCACTTAGCCTCTCAACCACACTTCCCACTATTTCCTTAACTTTTTCTCAAATGATACATTTTTATCTTCTAGAAAATATATCATAATAAGTAACAACACAAGAATTGAATTCTTAATGGAAAGCAAAAGTTATGCTTGTTGTTTTTTTAAAGCAATGTTTGGCCAAGAAAAATTTAAATCAGTAAAACACTGGCATTTGTTCCATTGGAAAAAAATTGTGGTGTGAAACTATGAACATAAAAATGACAATCTTCAAGATCAAAAAGTATTTGTTTTATTGTTAGAAAAATCTGACAATTTGGGTAAGTACTGGTAGTTCTGATTCATAAAAACAATATTTTGAAATATGCATACTCATCTATTCAAAACAACTACACAATGATAGTATTTAAATATTATGAAAATTTTATGAAGAAATAAAAGTGATTTGCAGGCATAAACTTAAACAAAACTACACACCAACTCTTGTGATTGGAGTGACCATTTAACAAGAAATAGGTTCATACTTACATGGAAATAAGGGAATTTATTAAACATAAAAAGTAACCTATTAAAGTTGACATTAAAATTATGCAATAAAAAATAAAGTATGTATAATCATTAAACAGATTTTATGATGTCTAATTTGCAAAAACTTCATATTTACTAGTTTAAGACACTCAAGAAAGTATTTAAATAAGAAATAACATCACAATAATAGTAACTATTGACTTTTGTATATTTTCTTTAAATTTATTATATATTTTGTTCTCATTATCTATTTCAAAAGATAATATTGTGTGAAGTCCAGATGAATAATTACATACCTTTATATGTCTTGAAAATAACAAGCAAACATGAGCTTAATCTATTTCTAGGAACACCAGATTTATGAATCAATTCGAACAAGAATTTCTAAATTAAAGTAAACCATTGTTGTGTAGAGAAATTCTTGGAATCCAACCACTTATAAAAGAACCTGGAATAAGCTTTTGTTTTGTTATAAATGTTTCTAATGTTCTATCAGAATTTAAGATTATTACATCTTAGCCCAATTCTCCTTGAGGATGGTGGAGAATAGCAGCAAGCAGGATTTTAACCACATGACCAGGCAGCCATCCAGGCAACTATTAAGTTTTATGTAATAATAGACTGTGGGCAAATTAATTTCTAAACCACTGATTTGTCTCACATACAATTATGTGTTGAAAAATTGTAAGTGCTTATGTTTGACATATATTGTAAATGTTTCTAAAAAATTGTATATACTGCAAACAA
>JADKLZ010018669.1:0-19214 GCA_021533235.1 Biomphalaria straminea | reverse complement strand
GCAAACAAAATGTCAGTAATAAATAACATTCAATCTGTTGAAAGAATTAAAATTAAATATTGTTTTCCATTTAAACTTTTGTTTCTAATATTTCACTAATCTAACATACATTTTATATCAGTAAATAAAGAAGTCTACAATTAAATCAAAACAGATTCTGTAAGGAAAACTCACAAAAGGCTGAAGCTGCATTTCAAATGTTTTGACAGACGCTGAGGTTTTCATAACCTGATTATTAGAAGCTGAAGATGTCCGCCATGTCTTTGCAGAGTGGTTTCTAACTTCTGGACTTTTTGTATGGGGCACTACAGGTAGTGGCTGACTATCTTTGACAGAGCTTGTGGTATCAAATCTGACCACTGCCCAGTTGGAATTACCATCTAGAAGCAGAAAAAAAAATATTTTCAATGTTAAAAAACAAACAATTTTCATAAAGTTCATTATAAAACGGCAAATGTATTGAAAATTAAAAGAAATTATCAGTGAGAATTAAACAAGAACAAGGACTAGATTATAAAAAATGGCATCAAGAAAGTCATGAAAATAGAGAGGGATGAAATTGAATAAGTGTAGGCTTCAATAATAATATCAGACATATATTATGCAGTATTTTTAATTTGTAAAAATGTATTTCCAAGCCAAGTTAATCTCACCGACAGACACACAAATATTTTGTTTTGAATAGTAATTAAATGCTTTGAAAAATTTTTTTTTATTAAATGCCAGATAACATGTGCTTTAAACAAAAATTACAACACGAATAAGACTTCTATACTGACCTGTTGGAGCTGGCAACTTAATTTTCTCCTCAGGATTATACAATTGAAGACTTTTATTTTTGATTGGAGAAGGATCAAAAGTCAGAAGTGCAGCTGGTGGAATAAGACCTCTTTCCAGTAAACTAAAAATACCTCTCTTAGCATCTTCATCACTAACTGGGGGTGGAGCAATCTTAGAAAAGAGTTGTATGACTTCTTTTTACTTTTATTTGACACAAAATAATAATAACATAAATTACATTAGCAGAACGTGATTAAATAAAAATTGAAAATTTATTTCTAAGCTTGATCATACCGAGGCATCAACCCTATTTGCCTTAGGAAGAGTTGTGAGGTGTTGTACTGTAGTGCCAATAATTGGTTTGCTCTCTGTCTAAATTTTAACGAGAAAAGATAAGTTGTAAGAATTTTAAAAAACAATGAGTAATTAACTTATTGAGCTGCTAATTGTTGCCAAAATTGAGTTGTTTTTTTTTTTATTTTATGTGTGGTGTGAAAATAAAATGAATTATTTCTGCTTTAAAAAGCTACTAAATAAAAGTGCTTCCTTTTTTCCACCATTTTATTTCTATTTGTTTAATTTTGTTTCTTATAAAAATATAAAAAAAAAGAAAGAAATCAGTACTCTGTGAATTTTTCTATCATTAATGAGAGGCAGCTGAATGCCAAAATTTTGCTTCATTATGGCTCTGTTCATTTGATTGTGTGGATTTACAATTGTTCTGACTGTCCACTGTTTGTGATGCTGTGAAACAAAAATACACACTTTATAATTTTTTTATAATGAAACAAAACTATTCTATAACTAAATATGTAGGTCTTTTTTCCTTTATTCTGCTTTTATATTTTATAGACATTTTTCTAAAATGCTAAGTTCTAAATGACTCAGTTAAAGAATAAAAACAAGTCTCTCATAAGAATTATCTTCATTTTATCGACCAGGCAAAATACTATCTGAACATCAATATATGGCATTTTCACATTTCTATCAACAATTTTTAAAAATCTTTATCTTCAAAAAGTGTGTGTGTGTGTGGAAAAAAAAAGGGGGGGGGGTCAATGTTTTACCTTTTGTCCAGGGGATAACTCTTGCATGAATTTTCTAAGAGGTAGTTTAACTGTTGGTGGCAGGGGTTGTCTAGATAACATAATTCTGTAGTAAAGAAATATATGTTTTTAAAAAAATGTTTAAAAAGAATAATATATATAGAGAGATGAATTAATGAATAAATGTAAAATAAAACATGATGTGACATAAGACATGATTTAATTAAGACAAAATTTGACCTGGAATTTGATATTTCTTTTGATTTTCTATTGTCAATGTTCACAAAACTTCCAGAAGAAATTTGATTTTCTCTGTCAGAAGAATCACTCAATGGTATTATCTGCATCTGATTATTGATGTGATAAACAACATCTTCTGTGCAACGCTTGAAGATTTAAAAAAAAAAAAGAAAATTTAAAACAAGCTGATTATCTAAACATAAAGAATTATTTAATCAAATATTCATGTTATGTCATGTAATACATGAGAGCTTTAAGCCTATTAATGCTACAAAGAAAATTTTCTCAGAGATTCCAGCTATTTCTTTTTCAAAGCCAAATAAATCAAAATAATTTGATCCATTAATGTGTGGAATCAAGAGCTTTTTGCATTTTACCAAGGTTTCTGTACTGAGGTTGAGGTTAGGTTTAGCATAGGGTTAGGTTTTAATGTTGAGGTTATCTTGGTAATTTGTACATTAATGAATTATTTTTCACTTTATATTGAGTGCTTAGAAGGTAATGTACTATTTATCTAAGTAATTTGCACATTATCTAGGTACTGTGAAAAATGTTATTCTGTTATTAGTTTTTCTGCACAACACTTAGATATATATGGCTCCTTCTGTCTCGGAAGACAATGGATGCGCCGAGATGAGTCACTGGCTTTGGTTACGTCTTGAGACAGGGCAGAATCTGGAGTGGCTGATCAAGCCAATTCTGGATCGGCATAGTTGTGATCTTTTTGAAGAATAGTCTCAATGGCCTCCTTTAGGTCTTCGTAGAACTTGTCTTTATCCTCTTGGAGTGAGCATAGTGTAGGGGCATAGGCACTAAGTAGAGTGACTTTTCCAGATGTAGTCATCATACTTATGCTTAGTAGCCTTTCCGAGCCACCAACTGGAGGGACTATTGTTGGAAGTAGACTGTTCTTGACAGCAAAGCCCACACCATGCATTCGCGTCTCTTCCTGTGCTTTTCCTTTCCAAAAGAAAGTGTAATCAGCTTCACGGAGCATGCCGTCTTCGGCCAATCAGGTTTCTTGGAAAGCTGCAATGTCAATGCGTAGTCTCTTCAGCTCGTTGTTAATGACTGCCGTCTTCCTTGAATCGTCAACCTGCCGTAGGTCATCTGTAAGACCAGGACACATTGTCCTGACGTTCCATGTGGCCAGTCGCATAATAGGAATTTTCTTTTTCATTATTCTTCTTTTGACTTTTGTTGCTTGGTGCAAGTTTACAGCCTACTTGTCGTTTTAAACTAAGCTCTAAGCACCCATTAAAGCAGGCAGGCTGTGGCGGATCAGCACCCAACTATCTGGGGGCTGCCCAGGTTGAGGCGGGCAATAGCTGATCAGTGAGGCGCGAAGACCTCTCCCACCGTCAGAGACAACCCGTGGCGTCCATACATTATGCCAATCAAGTTGGACTTATAACCCGTAACTGTTGTCTCCCGTGTTTTTTTAGCCACTTTGCAGCAGCACCAGAGTGTCCTCTCCGAGGCGCATTCCTGGGCCTCAGATAAAGGGGTCATCGGTGGCCCATGCGTCATGATCCCTCTCTCGACCTTGCTGATGTGATCCAAAGGAACGCGACGCATTACATTTGGCAGTAACTCAGTTGCAGAAGCTGCCGGAGGGAATTCCATAGCTGATACTTCCAACACCTAAGGGGCTTCACTCCTGATTTTTCCTCGAGGTTGTCTCCTTAAGCCTTAGTACCGCAAGGCAGCGTGGGTTTGAAGTCAGAGTACCCCTCTCCTAGATGAATTGCCTTACTAGGCTGACGAGCTCCATCTGCCCGAAGCTCCTGGTTTTGTGGCGCCAGGTAACCGCCTTCACCCCTTCACCTGTTAGTAAGAGCAGTTTCGCCGGGCTTAATATCTAAGCCACACGAGCAGGCCAGGTGCTGGACTTAGTTGTCAGAGGCTATCTGAGATGCATGCCTTTAGGAGTATTTTATAGACAATGGGAGCTTATCCCCATTGACACCCCTGGCCATGACAACTTTGATAATCTGTAGAATATCTGATTTCTGGACTTCAGCTGTAACATTTAGATCTATATGATATATATTAAATGTGAATCAAAAATGCTTTCTTTGCAGTTTAATTTAACTAGACAGTTATGAACAGCAATTTTCTATATTTAAAAAACATAAAATAAAAATAAATAAAAAAATAGAAAATATACCTGGATGTCTTCTTCAGTTTTAGCAAGGACTTGATCTAGGTCAGAGGCAGACATGTTGTTGTCTCCAGCTGAAACCTTCTCCCTAAGTATGCGTAATTCATTTTGGACCTGGGTGTAAATTAAAGTTCATTAAATGAAATTTTATTAATAAAGTAAAAAAAAATTAAAAGGCCCATGTATTAAAATATAGCCTTTTTAAATTTGATATTGATATGTCTCTCTAGTCTTTTTACTTAAGTCTATAACTAAGTATATATTAATGTATTATCTATACTATAAACTAAGTCCTAAGTCTAAGAATTAAATAATAGTAGAGTTTAGTGGTAGAGTCTAGAAGTAGAGTCTAGATCTAATCAATACTCGACTATATATAAAATATAAATATATATTTTAAATATTTATATTATATTATATAGTTATAGATCTACTTATAGTATTATTCACTTATAGTCTAGATCTAATAAATAATAAATCTAAATACTAGACTAGATCTAGTCTAATTATATTTATAGATCTAGATCTAGATTAGTAATTATCCTCAAAAATTTTAAAAAAAAATTAAAATTAATAAAATGTTAAAATTAATAAAAAATTAAATCTAATTACTTTTAGTAGAATCTGTCCAACATCTTCAGGGCGAGCTTCTATTTCTGTCATTTTTAGATGAATATGGGAAAAAATAGATTTAAAAAATCACTATCGTTTTTCTCCCTGATAGATCTAAATCTAGATCTACGTGCAAAAAAAGATTTATCTTGGCTATATTTTCAAAACACACAGGTCTGCGCCATTTTGTTTCTCAGCAACACTGATAAACAACAAATTACTGTGACGTAATACACATATAGGGGGAAGAACTCTCGTAAGCTAAACATTCAACATTGTATCATTTCATAGGTTTGTGATGCTGTTAGTGTTTAGCCTAAGTCTAGCAGCTCGATTATGAAAGGAAATCTAGAATTTTGAATAGAATGAATAAATTATAGATCTAGATTCTACTAGCTCTAGACTAGACTTTAGACTAGATAAATAAATGGCTTTGCCTATTGCTTTATTCTCGTCATCTTCAGAGCATTATAAGCCGCTTGAATTTGTCAAATGTGAGCATTTTTTACTTAGTCTTTGAAATTAGCCTGACCTGAGTCTGAGTGATACTGATAGTAATAAAATTATAAATAGAATAACTTTGAATAAGAATTTAGAAAAAGTGTGGGTCGTGAACAAATAATCATTATAATCAAAAAATAATGCCCACTGCCACTAGTGCCAGCCATTTCATGTTTGATTTTTTATTGCTCTGTAACATCTGACCTATTATGAAAAAAAATGATAGTATATATATTCCCTAACCCATCTTTTCATCTATAAAATTATAGGGATGACTTAAAAAAAAAAAGTTAATGTATCACTTTTGTCTTTGCTTTTACTTTTATTTAATCTTATACCAGTTATACTAGTTATAGCTTGTGAACACCCATTTTGGGAACTAGGTCAAATTTTTATTTTATTTTTTATTTGGTGAAGGTTTAACTTACAAAAAAACTGAAAGCAGATTCTTATTCTGCAACTAAAGGACAATAAAAATAGATGTGTTCCTTTGTATTACTACCAATAGTCAAGATTTTATTTTAAAATAAAGTAGGTCACTCCATGCACCTATTTTGAACGCAGTTTTTGGGCTTTCTCCTCCAGTTGAACAGTGAGCACTGGCATTGAACACCACTATGTAATTGCTAATAAATTATGTCTGTGTTACTTAAAAATTATTTAGATTGTAATAAAAGAAGTAGATTCACTTTTGCAATATGCATTTATAGTATTTATAGTATATTTCCTCATTCTCTTTCTCTCTCTCTATATATATATATATTTATATATATATATATATATATATTATTTAAATACCTGTATAATCTATGTGTAGAAACAGACAGAAATAAATGTATATAGATAATAGATCTATAAATTATTATAATTTAATAAACATTATATTTTCTCTATATATTCTCTACTGTGGGCACGAGTGTACTGCGGGCAGAGTGGATCTGCCGTGGGCAGCGTCGGGCGCAGGATAAGTCCAGTGAGTTGGCGAAGCTATGACGTCTCGCACAGAGCGGGGTCTATAGGGACGTCGTACCTAATGGACTGACAGGTGGGCCGTCAGATAGGCATGCTTGAGCTGATAGCGCCAAGTGATTTGATGAGTAGTGATCTTCAGCGCTGAATAGCACTTATTGATACTCATAGTAGATCCAAGTGAGCAAGCGATACTGATTAGTACGAAATAGGCGAGTGTAGTATTGGCTAGCACCATTAGGTAGATGGAACTCAATGCAAATAGGCAGAGTGCGGGATAGCACTAAATAGGCAATTGATCCGATAAGTAGGCAGTGGCCTAAGTATGTAGCAAGTAGGCAGACACCTGAGGGAGGCTGCGGATAAATAAAGACAGGTTAGGACATATCTCTCGTGCATTTTATCGATGCCCTCGACTGAGGTGCATTCGTCAGATTGGTAAAATTGCTTTAGTGCACATTGGGGAAAACGATGACAAATGGGATCGGAAAAATAGAGGGCTGATGGTAGTAATATAAATTGTACATAAAAGTGGGGATAATAATCTCAATTACACACAAGTAGTAAGAGCATAAAGGGGGGGGGGAAAGAGGGGAGAGAATTGGACACTGCTCTGTAACCATGACGCTATTGTTTACATGAACAATGGAGCGAGTTTGTCCGTTCAAAAAGGGGGGGGCAACTATTGCCAAAGCAAAATGATTAAAATTAGAGATATTTCTTATATCTCTTCTAAGATTATCAAGGCGACAAGCTGAGATAAAGAAAGTAAACTAAGATGTACATGCATGTACAATGTTGCGTCAATCATCAATTGAGCAACGTAGCAATAATATTGCCGACATGGGAAATGTAATATATATACATATGCAATGGTTAAGTTTTCTACTTACGACAGCGAGAAATACACAATGCACAAATTAAATATTAATGAAGTAAATAAAATACACATGATAATATCCAGAATGAAATATACACAAGCTAGATAAAATGGAACTGTGATTTACGGTCGGCTTAACTCACCACCAGGTATTCCTATAAGAGTAAGAATAATTGAAATAGTCCAGTCTCGTATGCCAGCGAGAGAGAGGTGTCTATTTTGAAATAGACTAGCTTATAAAAGTCAGAAGTAAGACCGGAATCAGGAAATGTGATAATATAGGGATTATCTCTCACGTGGAGGACACGTGACGAAGTTCACACATATTAATAAAGTCACGGGCGTGTGGACACAAGTAATCTCTTTGATCAGAGAGAGAGAGACACATGTTGGGGTGGGAGGAGTAATGGATTACAATCCTGCCCATATGGTATCAACTGGGAAGGCTGGGCATCTGGCACTTAAGGCGACTACTTGTTTGATCTTTTACCCCCGGTCAAGGGGAGATAAGAGAAACGGTTGGCCTAGTTGATAGACAATGTGGCGGCCTAGACTAGCGAGAAGAGGAAATAGGTGGGGTTTTGGGAAGAAATAGGGCATAGAAAGGGAAATGGTTAAAATAAATAAATAATTACAAATAATAATTAATGCTGTGATAAAATTGAGCGAATCTGTCAGCAAGTTTTTGACTTGTCACATTCTCAAAGAAATTAAGAGGTGTGTAATAAAAAAAATGTAATCTTGAAATTTTGTTATGTATATCATTTTCTTTTCATGCCATGTCAAAAGGATATTTTCCATGTTCTCTAGCGACCATCTCTGTTTAGAAACTGACATCATACAAAAGGCACTAAATTTTTAATTTAATAATTTCCTATTGAATTAGCATTTTTTTCTTTCATTATTATGTGTTTATTACAGCGATATTGAAATCTTCTGATTTGCCAACACCAAAGGTTGTTTGTGATGAAATTGAAAGCTATGAATGGCACTTTGAAACTAAGTACTATGACACTACCATTCAGTTGTGTACTACAGAGAACAGAACCATTGGAAATGAAGACTTTGCAAGCTCTGTTGAAGCTTTTGTACATTATTTTGATCCAAACTCTGTAAGTTACAGTAATTCACCTTTTTTAACATAAAAATCTAAACTTTGTAAGCTCGCTCTCTACTAAACACTTTTAATTAAGTGTTTGTGTTTGACCAAAATAGATTTTTTTTTTCTCCAATTGCTTGAACTTTTCTATTGTACAGATAACTTCATTTGATGTTGTCAAGGCTTGGCTACCTTATTTGAAGCACATTGAACCTGAAGTACTAATGCTTGTATGTACAACCAACAAAAATACTGATGGTAATAAGTTTCTATGACTTAAAGCTTATATTTCTGAGTGGAATAATAATATGAAACTAATAGTATTGTAGTCTCTCGAGGTGGTCAAGTATGAACATAGAAGCAGAACAACATGCAATTAAATTGAAGGCTTTATTTTGTCTTTAAATGAACTTGTAAGTACTGGTATACATTTCTTATGCATACCAATAACATCCATGGTAGGCTGTTAGGATTGAGACATGTTTAACACAGGGTGCTAAAGTATTTGAATATAACATGAAAATAAATTTCACTGGTTATCGTAACAACACTATTATCTTTGTACCTGTATCATTATTGAGTATCATGATGAAGTGGTACAACAAAGATGATTTCTTATAAAAAGATTTCAAAAAATGTGACAAGAATGTCTATTATGAGTGCATTTTTTTTATTGCAGCTTATAAAACATTTGCATTTTTGGCCTTAGCCTTATGTCATTTTTTTTTAAAGTACTTAATTTTGTTTCATAACAACACAAGGAACTCAATATCTTATTTTGCAGTCTTCTTAAATTAATTTGTTCCCATCTCATTTTTTTGAAATAAATTTAAAACAATTTTTATATACACATTATGGTTACAATAATTTTTTTTCAGTTGTGTGTAAAAGAGTTGTGCAAGAATGGTGCATACAACATGGGTTTGAACTTGTGGAACTAGAGCCTGAAGCTGAAACAGATGCAGAAGGTTTGTTTACCTTATGAACATGTTTATATTAAATTGTATAAAGAACACGGTTTCTGTGTTTTATGTCTGTTAAATAGCTTGTTAAATCTGTTAGCTACTCAATCTACTTAGAGTGTTTAACATGTTTGTGAGAAAGTAAGTGTTAGATATAGGTGTCAAATATTGCAATTCCACAATTAGTTTTGACAGCTATTGAGGTTGGTCATTTCACTTCAGGGGACAATTTGTATTGTTCATTTCTTTGTCAAGCATCACTATTTACATCTGCTTCACTGCTAGGAAACTAGTTTAATTTTTTTTTGTTTATCTAAATTATATTTGTAAAACACCACTGTCTGATTTATGTATCAAAAGATCTCTTAAACTAGTAAAGGGATTCACATGAAATGTCATACTGCCTACAGTTCACCTTTCTTATCCATTTGTTATCCCAGGGAATTTAAATTACTATTGTTAGTATTTTTTTAAACATGGTTTATTCAACAAAACAAAATTGAAAAATTAGACGTTGTTTGAATTATCATACATTTTTCTTTTCAGAGGATGATTTTCCAGAAACCACAGGAATGGCCAGAATCATCCAAGCTCTCCACGCTCATACTTGGTCTAATTTAAACATGAAAAGTAGGTCTTTAAAAAAAAACAACTCACTCATAGTCAAAAGATCTTCAGTGTGAATGCAGAAGAAAAAATGTTTGGAATGAAAGGTGGCTTCTAGAAAATGATAGGCTGAAGTTTGACCAACGAACTGGTTTTATTTCTGTCAAGCTTTAAAAAAGTATAAATCTATTGTCTTGTATATTTAAGATTTAATAATGTAAATTTAACACTGGTTGATTTCTTCCCCAGATAGTCCTACTGTCTACAGCCCCTACATGCAACAATTAATGAAAGACCAACAGATACTTAATCATTCCACAGATGATCAAACCCCATCAACGCCTGTTCCATCAGACCACCAGCAGACATGCTGTTCAGACTCCACTCAAACTTGTAGTGCAGGAAACAAACCAGATTCAGTGTTAGAGACTTGTTTAACTAATGAAGCACTACCAAGTTCTAGTGTGCAAAAAGAGGCTAGTTCAGAATTAGTGAATGAGGGTCATACCTTAGAAGACATTGACTGGATGACTTTGTTGAAATCAGATGAAGGTGAGTTTCAGTTTGATCCTTTTTGTAGTTGTCACTGATACCACACAATTAAGTGGTTCAAATAAAGTGTGCATCAAATGTTCAATATATGACATTTTATGTAAGTTGTTTTGTTGGTGACCTTGTGTGTTTGCAAACATTAATTTTTAGTGACCAAGACGTTGGGATGTAGTTTGGACCTATTATTATGATAGGTATTAATAAGGGCATTACTCTGATGAATGTTTCAGATGCCAGTGATACATTGATGGGCGATGAACTTGGAATAGAAGAGTTTGAAAAACTGTTTATGAAACTCAAAGTTATGAAAGGTTTGTTTCTCACTCAAATAAGGCACTACGCTACCTAAATAATTAAAGTAAAATATTTAACAACTTTCTAGACATTAGGTTCATTAGCTTGTACTTTTAAAAAAATCATTATCTTAAAATTAATATACCTTCAATAAAAAGATTTTTTTTCTGATTGCGAATCTTGTTACTTATGCAAATAATATTCATTTTTTCATTAGATAAAGCAGAAGTTTTGCCCTTGGAGGAAAGAAAGAAATATGCAGAAAAGGTAAATAACAAAAAGACATTTGATAGCTTTGTAATGAAAATGTTATCAGCTCTGAACACAATAATGTGCTCCATACAGTAGATTACTGAAACTCAATGTCTATAGTTGAATACTTTAACAATTCTATAGAAAGTGTTAAGATTGAGAATCTTGCTTTGTTTTTAAATCTATTTTTAGGTTGCCATTTCATTTTGGAAAGCTGTTGGAGGTGATGAAGCTGAGATTGAAGGTTTGGAGGATGACTCAGATTGATACAATAAATTTGATATAGACTAAAATACAACAGTTGTCTTTTTCTGCCATGGTTGAAAAAAAAAAGTTACTTTACTATAATACAAGAATACTTGTATAAAAAAAATGCCCTTTCTGAGAATAAGAACCTATAAAACTAAGTTGATGTACCATCTGCTACATGTACAAAATGTCATAAGCCAACCGAAAGAAGTCATAAATATGACAACCTTAGAACGGTATTTATGATTTCAAGTCTTGATGCTGCAAACATTGATTTACTTTATGTATCCAATTTGAATATAATTACAAGCAATATTACCTGTCAGTTTTCATTATGAATCCATGTACCAGTTGTTGACTTGTAGCACCAAACTCCTGGTAGACAACTAAACTACTGTAGGCTTATTATAAAACTTCAAATAACTTGAATAACTTCTTTGTGAACAGAACTGTATTAAACTTTTATTACATTTTAGACAAATTTAATTTGAGATGAAATAAAAGTAGTAGCGGTAGTCTTTAGTAATAATATAAAATGATATTTTGAACAAAATCTCCACCACAAAAACATCTTTTCACTGTGGCATCCTGGACTCACTCATCTCTCACGTTCTTAACACTAACACTTATCTTGCATCATTGACAGTGCATAGCCACCAAGCAATCTCTAACTACTTAATGCCACATAGAAATGCACACACACACACTGAATAACACCAGTATTAAAACAAAACTACATGTATGAGATTTAAAAGTTTGTTAAACTTATGGGAATATCAGTAATTTAAGGTTCAGACCATGTAATGTTCATCAATGTATTTCACTAAATTATGCTCTTTTCTCAGGGGCGGGGTGGTCAAATGGTTAAGCGCTTGGCTTCCGAACCTGAGGTCCTGGGTTCGAATCCCGGTGAAGGCTGGGATATTGAATTTCAGGATTTTTAGGGTGCCCCTGAGTCCACCCTACTCTAATGGGTACCTGACTTTAGTTGGAGAAAGTAAAGTCGGTTGGTCGTTGTGCTGGCCGCATAACACCCTGCTCGATAACCGTTGGCCAAAGAAACAGATGACCTTAACATCATCTACCCCATAGATTGCAAGGTTTGAAGGGGACACTTTACTTTTTGTTTTATGCTCTTTTCTCAACTGGTCCAGACAAGTGATTGAATCATATGCATTAAGAAAGCTAAAATATGAATTTGCACAAAACAATTGATAAAAAAAAATATTTATAATCGCACAGATTTACTATTGTTAGTCTAGATCTAAGATCCATTGTAATTGTAATTACATCTTACATGAGTGATTCAAACTAATTGACACAATTACACTTACTAAGCTTTCTTGTATCTTCAAAATAATGTTTCTATTTTGGAGTAATTATACTTGTTAAAGTAAACCGACTCATTGTGCATTTTTATGTTATTTTAATTAGTTAAGAAAACAGTAACAAATATCAAGTACATATTTTTATTTCAATGTTAGGGAACCACAGCCTTACATTTTTGAAGAAAAAAAACACCAGTTATATAGTTAATTACAAAGATCTATTTGATAGTTACAAAGTGTGCCACAAATGCTACAGATGAAACTATTGGATGAGAGTTTTTGCTATTTCACAAGTAGCATAATGAACACTTTATTTGAGAATTTCCCACTGATTCTATTTCTGTAATGAGCTTAGTTTTTCAATGGCCTAATTTTTTTAAAATACAAGCAGTTCTTACAAATCAGAAGAGGCTGTCAATATAGTTACAGTAATCAATTTTTTTTTTTTTTAAATGCAAACAAATTTGCATTAAAAAAAAACAACAGTAAAATTATTTGAATACAATATTTACATTTGAACCAAACATTTTGTTTTCCATTTGCAAAAGCTACCCTACTCATCTTCATCAATAAATAATGCATCCGGATTGCTTTCCTCACCATCATAGAAATGGGAGGAGTTGAAATCTTTCAAAGGTTTCTCTGCTTCTATTTGACTTTTATCTTTAGAAGAAGCTGTGATTTCTGGGTCACAATTTTCTAGCAATTCTTGCTCAGTCTCAACAGACTTCTGCAATACAGTCAAGTTATTACAGTCATCAATGCCTTTCGACTGGTCAACATCAAGCGTGGACTGTTTTTCTGAGAGAAATAATAAAAGTAACAAGATAAGTTTAGTTGGAATGAGTAAATCCCTTGAGCCCCTTGAACATTCCATTTTTAATCAAATAACAGATTTTATGAATGCCGTCTATTCATTTTAAAGTAATGATCTCTTGACACTAACTACTATAGACAAATCTATTGATATTTATGTTAAATCCTATACTTTTAGAAAATACCTTTTTAGTAGAAGGTGAGCCAGTAAACTTAAAACATTGGAACAAAAAAAAAAAATTCAAACCTTTTAATCTGGCAGCTCGTTTACTAAGTGCCAGCATTTTGTTCCTCTCTATTTTAGCTTTCAGCTCATCAGACAAAGTCTAAGGAAGAAATTAAAATACAAATCAGGATAAGTCAGACCAGTGTTTCCATTTCAAGAGAACTAATAGAATCTACATATTTCAAAACTAAATTTTCTGTGATATCCAAAATGATGTTCCATGAGAGATGTGATGCTGTTACAACTGTATTTACCTACAGACAATAAAGCTAGAACATCTCAAAAAGTGACTGGTGTGACCCCCCAATGACAAAATAAGCTTTTAGTTTTTGATCATTAAAATTTTGGGTGAGTTTCATACTTCAGTAGTTCTAAGCATAGCACACTTGTAAAGTTCAAATAGAATAGAATTCTAATGAAATGTATTTATCAAAAGTTAATTCTACAGGTAATAGATAGTGTTTCTTGGAGTCAGATAAATTTTTTTTTTTATTTTATTGTTTTTTTTTTTACTTGTATTAAGTCCAAGTTCTGGATGCTCTTACAACATCTGTTATTTTATGTCATAGCCAAGAGGAGTAGATGTATTTTTTTTTCATATTTACATACCAATACAACTTATGTTGGGTGGTCCATTAGTTATTTAATAGAATTGATTTACAAGAGAAACAATGAATTCAATACAAATCTGTCAAAACAAAACATATCTCATACTTATAATTTTAAAAAATTAATGAGAACTTCTGATTAAAGAAAATCTAGCAATTTAGACTGATGAACATAGATCCAATTATCATATCATTTAACAACAATGAAACATACTCACTTGGGTCTGTGATGTTTTACCAAGTATTGGTGAAGATAATTCTGTAGCCTGATTTTGTGGTTCTACCCTAGATAAAATATTTATTGGTTTGCCTTGGTCACGCAATAAATCATCAAGTTCTGATTCATCAATCTGAAAAAAAAAAATCTTCGAAATTTTGCATTTCATTGTGTCACAGAACTTAATTAAACATTAACATGAGGTCAACTAAACAGAAGTAATTTTAGCTTCTCATTTAAGCCAAAGATCTATTACAAACACTAATTGACAGACAAATAGTAGCCTTGCATCAGATTTTGTAAAAATAGTTTTTAAAGTTAAATAGAAAACTACAATCTTTTGGTCATTGACATTTATTTTATGCAAATAAAAAGAAAAATAGACTAAAAAGTGACCAAGTTATTAAAAATAGAGATGTAAGTCAGTTGATACTAATTTTCATTCAAATAGATATTTTTTTAAGAACACCTTGATGCAACCTTCTTTTATAATAAGATTTTTATTAACTACATTTTCTTTAAGCACATGATGATATGCTTTGAAAACTTGCGTCTGCTACTGAAGATAGTTGCACCTCTACAAGTTTTCTTATAACATGGAATTTCACTGTGAACTCAAGGTTTTGTAGCCAAGTCAATAGCAATAGTCTCAACATTTCTATTTACAATCTCCACAATAATGTTTCTTAAAAGAAAATTTGATGACAGCAATGACTAAAATAAATTACCTCAAGAGAATGATTCAGTTGATTCAAACTAGTGTTGCTTTCTTCCTCCAACTGACTTCCTCGCTGAACCTCATCAACTTCATCTTCAAGTGAAACAACAGGCATGTCAAGTCGAATTCTTTTGACACAATTCTGAATACAAACATAGTTCAAAACAACAAACCAAAGTTTAAAGTGAACTTAATTTGTTTTTTGATATCAAGTCTTTATATTTATAATTATAATAATAATAATCATCTTTATTATCCATAAGGAAATTCATCTTACAGTTTGTTTCATTACACCAAAGAAAACATAACTATAGAAAACAAAAATATACATTCACACCAGACTCATAATTTACATGTTTATATCAGATAGTTGAATTTTATTTAGCTTGCCAGGGGGAAAAATATATGTAATAGAAGAAAAGACCATTTAGAAGCATTTTTAAATTTTAATTATATGGAAAAATATATAAGATATTCAGTAACAGCATGGATGTTATATATTGAGACCTAACAGATTTAAAACACAGTACACCAGTGTAACTTCTTTCTTGCAATAAAATATTAAGAAATAAGTACACAAACCTGAACTTCTTTTTTGGAGCCTAATCTTTCTACTCTGTCTAATACTTCAGCAAATGGCATTTTTGGGAAAAGACGGTGACCCCAATGCTCTAGGTGTCGCATGATAAGTTTGAGATCTTCAGCCTGAGTACAATAAAAACAAGCTGAATAAATACAAAACGTAAATTTGTTTTGTTTCACATAAAACTAGACAAATGTATAATGGATAATATGAGCATTTAAATTAACTTGTGTTATAGTAACAAAAGTTATTATTGATTTGTGGTTAAAGCACTGTAAAATCAGTTATCATAAAAAATCAGCATTAACTTATGTTCACAATATGTGTTTATATATCTATCTATATCTATATATTATATAAAAACTTTTTCATATAACCTTTTCTTCTACATTAACTTTACTATAGTGATCAAGTTATAAACTGAACACAAATAACTCAATTCAAATGAATAACTGATACAAAAACACAAATTTAAACAGACAAAAAAAAAATTTAGGTTAAATTACCTCATGATTTCTTCCCAAAAGCGGCACTTTTTTAAAAATTTGTGGTAAGGCTGGAATCCCACGATCTCCTAATAATCTGTAAAGTACAAATTAGTCTTATGGAAAATGGAAAAACAAATCTAAATACCAGTTGATCCTGTTTTAAAATTTAGAGCTTAACAAAATCTTTTGAAATCTACATTGTTTTTGTTATTAAGTGATAAGCTATTAAACTAATCCAATAGGTGCCAGTGCTTTGAGGCAGTGTGATGTCAGGGATGTGGTGCACACAAGAGTAATGCCCAGTGCCGACTGTTACACTGACCATCGTCTTGTCCGGACGAAGCTAAACATCACCATCAAGATGGTAAAAAAAGATAGCCTGCATAGGGTAAAGAAGCTAAATGTCGAAAGGCTGGCTAACGTACGAGAGCGCTCCAGTGTACTACTTGAGGCTGATCTTCGAAAGCCCCAGGACGATGATCCAGTGAGTAACTGGAGCCAACTAAAAACGACGCTGCAAGACGTGGCGGCCAAAGTCGTGGGATACTGCAGCAAACCCAACAGAGACTGGTTTGATGAGAACAATAACGCAATTAAGGAACTACTAGCGAATAAGCATAAATATTATCGCTCTGTACTCGCGAACCCTAGTGACAACGCAGCCAGGACTCTCTATAAAGCTTCTTGTCACACTCTGCAGTCAAAGATCAGGGAACTAAAAAATAATTGGTGGCTGGAGCTGTCCGTAAGCATGCAGAGACATGCTGACACTGGTGACACACGCTCATTCTATGAGTCGCTTCGTTGTGCCTATGGCCCAACCTACCAGACTACAGCACCGCTAAGATCATCCGATGGTTCTACACTATTTACCAACAAGGCGGACATACTAAATCGGTGGACAGAACACTACAGTACTTTGTTTGGTGATAAAAGGCACGTATCGGAGGATTCGCTGGCAAATGTCCCTCAGAAAACCATAAGGGAGGAGCTCGACGACCCACCGACATCTGAAGAAATTGAGACAGCAATATCTAAACTCAAAAGACACAAGGCACCTGGCTCTGATGGACTTCCTGCGGAAATATTTAAAACGGGTGGTGTCGCCCTAACCGAGAGGCTAACAGACTTGTTCACTCTATGCTGGGCGAAGTGCGTAGTCCCACCTGAACTTAGAGACTCCGTAATCATATCCCTATACAAAAAGGGTGACAAGTCTAACTGCTCTAACTATCGAGGCATTACACTTCTGTCGGTAGCAGGAAAAATCTTTGCTCGAGTGTTGCTCGACCGACTAAACCAGTCTTTAGTAGATGAGGTCTTATCTGAAAGCCAATGTGGTTTCAGAGCCGGTAGAGGTACAACTGACATGATATTTGTTCTGCGACAGTTACAGGAAAAATGCAAAGAGCAGAACCTAAACCTGTACGCAGCTTTTGTGGACCTCACCAAGGCTTTCGACACGGTCAGTCGCGATGGTTTGTGGAGGATTTTGGCTAAGCTGGGGTGCCCACCTACGTTCCTATCCATCCTCAAGCAGTTTCACGTTGGACAGAGAGGCCAGATCAGACACAATGGTGCTCTTTCTGATCACTTCCCAATAGAAAATGGCGTGAAGCAGGGCTGTGTACTTGCCCCTACTCTATTCGCTATCTTCTTTGGCGTAATGCTGGGTCAAATGAGACAGCGTTTGCATGAAGGCATCTACATCCGGTTTCGTTGTGACGGCAGCGTGTTTAATCTCCGACGTCTACTATCACACACAAAAACAAAGGAGATGGTCATAACGGAGCTTCTCTATGCCGATGATTGCGCCCTGCTAGCTCACAATGAAAATGACCTCCAGAACGCGGTAAACGAATTTGCCTACGCTGCCGCCTCTTTCGGTCTATCTATAAACCTCGGGAAAACAGAAGTCATGTTCCAGAAGTCACCAAATGAAACATACTCAGCCCCAAGGATTACAGTAAACGGGCATCCCCTTAACGTGGTAGACCACTTCACATATCTTGGTAGCATAGTGTCAAATGACGCCTCACTTTCAAGGGAAGTTGATAACCGTCTGGCCAGGGCCAGTAGCGCTTTTGGACGCCTTCAGGCGAGAGTTTGGAAGAACAAATCGCTCCGCCTACCTACAAAAATAAATGTCTACCAGGCGGTGGTTCTCTCAACCCTTCTATATGGCTCTGAGACATGGACACTATATAGAAAACAGCTGAGACTCCTTGAGCGCTTTCACCAAAGGTGCTTGCGCTCCATCATGGACATACGATGGCAAGACCGCACTACAAACAGCGATGTCCTTGCGAACGCCGGTATAGACAGTATAGAGGGACTTCTTATGATCCGACAGCTACGCTGGGCAGGGCACGTATCCCGTATGGGAGACGAACGCATGCCAAAGGCAGTCTTTTTTTGGTGAGCTAAAAGGTGGTCGACGTAACAGAGGCGCCCCACGGAAACGCTTCAAAGACCAGCTTAGGCGTCAACTTTCCTTGGCTGACATAGAGGAGAGCACCTGGCTGCATGCGGCGTCGGAACGAGACAGCTGGAGGTCACTCACAAAGGCCGCGGGATGCACATTTGAGACCAAAAGAAAATCTGCCGCCGAGGACAAACGCAGACGACGGAAAGAAAATCTAAACCGACCACCTGCGGACAATGGTTTCGCTTGCCATGGATGTGGCAAAATATGTAGGTCACAGCTGGGACTGCACAGCCATGGGAAACACTGTATTCCTCACTAATCTTCGGACTCGAAGACAAGCCTATTATTAAACTAAAAATATAATTGAGGAAATGAAACACAGATTGTAGAATTTGATTCCTACCTCTCTGCATTTAGTTTTGGCATTGATCTTTTAGGAACATTTTTAGATGCCCCTTTCATGCTTTTCAACTTGGATAATATTTCAGGGTTTTCTGAAGACATCACAGTACAATTTTAGAAGTCACATTTAAATGCAAAACACAAAAGAAAGCAAATAAGAAACTGAAGGTAATAGGCTACCTTGTAAGTCATCC
>JADKLZ010018661.1:0-14936 GCA_021533235.1 Biomphalaria straminea | reverse complement strand
GGAGTTGTTCAGAAATAGTTGTAGATCTATTGGAGTTGTTCAGAAATTGTGGAAGAAACAAAAAGATCACTTTCTGGTGTATTTGGTGAACACACTAAAGGAAATGTTTATGAACTATATTTTGTTCACTTTTTAGCTCTGAAGAAACACATTTTGTAAGCTCTTGTGTTTGTAGTACAAAATATGCCTCTGTCTCCCAGGTGCCTGGGTCAATGTCAATGGCACCTGGGAGACAGAGGCACATGACAGAGTATCATGGCGCCGCGCTGTGAGATCCGGCGCACAGGTTGCTGAGGAAAAAAGAACAACGCTGGCGAAAGAAAAACGCCAGAGAAGGAAAGCAAGGCAAACGACACTAGCTCCAGCTGGAATTACCTGCCCAGAGTGCGGCCGAACATTCCGGGCTCGCATAGGTCTCACCAGCCACATGAGGAGGCACAAAACCCCAGTGCAAAGCCCTCAGCCCACTGGATGACAAAGTGGTCATCATCGAACCACGATGGACGAAACTATAGTACAAAATAATTTCAATATGAAGTAAGCATTAGACTTTTACTCCACTGTATAGTTCGCCCATCGTGGTGCGTGATAATCATTTTTGATATCCAGGAGGCTGAGGGTTTGCTCTGAGGTTTTGTGCCTCCACTTGTGGCTGGTGAGACCTTAGTGGGCCTGGAATGTTCGGCTGCACTCTGGGCACGTTATTCCAGCTGGAGCTAGTATTATTGGCCTTGCTTTTTTCCCTCTGACGCCCTTCTTCTGACAGCGCTGTTCTCTTGTCCTCTGTAATTCGTGCGCCAGTTTTCAAAGCTCGACAGCATGATCCTCCATCATGTGCTTGCGTCTCCTTGGTGGCAGGGTTAATGCTGAAAGGCATTCAGAGAAGCTTTGAGGGTGTCCCTAAAGCGTTTTATTCGTCCACTTTGTAAGCACTTCCCTTCCCTTAATTGGCCATACATGAGTCGTTTAGGGATGCGGGGTCTTCCATTGTACAGATATGTCCTGTCCATCGCAGCTGGAATTGCATCAGGATTGTGTGGATGCTTTGCAGATTTGCAGGCTTGCTCTTTGAAGGAATTCAGTATCGGGAATTTTTATCTTGCCGTTTAAAGTTCAATACTTTTCTGATTGGAAGTGGTTGGGTTTTTCGCATGTTTTCCAAAAGCTGCCACGTTTTTGAGGCATAGAGTATCGTAGAAAGAATGACAGCTTGAGGGCCCCCATAGCTTTTTCTCGTCTATTCCAACAATTTTAGACAATCATCCAATCCATAGGATGCATGGCCATGACTTATACATTCTTTAAAACAAATGGGCAACTAACAGTGTAATAAAAGAGATTTGAAACGAATATCAGCTGCCAGGCATTAAGTTATTGTTAAAATTATATCCCAATTCTTTATCATTTAGTTGGCAACAATGAAGGTCAAGTACATGTCCTTGACATTGGTAGGTTTATCGCGAAAATCTCCAATAGAGAAATAAGAAAGTGGAGATCTTGCAGGACCCATTAACAACTTTTAGGTCACGAGGTCTTTTCCTGTTTCAAAAAACAACTTTTCAATGTTGGTCTAGCTCAGTTTCTTTTACATAGATCTATGTTTATTGTGTTTCACAAGTAGTCACATTTTAAATCAAGTTAGATTCTTTAAAATAAGCTCACAAAGCTATAATTAGTATAATTAGCTCATCCACTGCTATCGTAATCGTATAGGCATAGGATGCAGACTTTTTATAATGATGTTTTTTTACTGCACTGTGTCAGCCTGTGTGTGATAAATTGTAAATTTACCCCGCCTAGACTATTTTTAAATAGTTAATTTGTTCTCAGAATTTGATGTCTCTTACAGACTTTGTGATAAACAAAAATATCAATGTGTTCATTTTCTTTGTTGTTGTTTTTTTCTCGACTTTTTGTGTACTTTATTTTGTTAAATAATGATTATCTCTATTTATCTTTTATACTTTTTAATTTGTCTATGAAATGCCAAAGATTATATCATGAGATTTGTATGCTGACGAGTTGTGAATAGAAGTGCCATACATTGATACGACTAAACTGTTGACTGGTGTAGGGTAGGCACTGTATTTTGTTTTTATTAATGAAGGTACTTAATAAGCTCAGACGTAATTACAAATGTGGCTGAACTTATTCAGGTGTCACCAAAACTGTTGAACTTGTTGATCTACATGTTGAGGCTTTCAATTCTTTTCTCTTCACGATCTTATCGTCATGCAAAAGCTATAGAGCTACCAAGGTAACGGAAAGTGTGGCACCGGTCAGTTCTCAGTTGTCTCATTAGATATGTAGACTAGATTTACCAATAGTCTGTCCAATTATATAAACCCCAAGCTGTGATTTTTCTTTTCATAATAGTGTACAAATCTTAGATGTTTGTATTTATTATTAAATATTGTTGAGAAGTTTACATTTGAGATTTAAGAATTGCTTATAACTTGCTTAGATCACTATGGTCACATCTCTTTTATAGACGTGTGGGGAAGGAGGTGGTATTTGTGCTGTTATCGTGTTGCCTTTAGGCACTCAGTAAACAAAACTTAGCTCGAGTCGGGATTTGAACCCGAACCTCTTAATAGGTAACCACACATCCCACATTTCAATTGGCATGATTTTTAGGAGGACCCTGTTCTTTTAGGAAGGTTTTATTAAAAAGGACTTCATGTTATAAATACATGCTTACGTAGCTAGAAGCGATTTATATTTTTGAAGTAAGAATTATATAGTAGGCCTAGCTTTTTTTTAAATCTATATCTCTATTTGTGAGACAGCGAAAAAAAAATAAATTTAGAAATGCGATTGGATTATAGGCAACTCTTGT
Source organism: Biomphalaria straminea (assembly GCA_021533235.1). Classification (NCBI taxonomy): domain Eukaryota; kingdom Metazoa; phylum Mollusca; class Gastropoda; family Planorbidae; genus Biomphalaria; species Biomphalaria straminea. The sequence continues at coordinate 12,097 of JADKLZ010018661.1, read as the reverse complement.
GTCCTGTTAATGCAGATATAAGTCACTCTAATGAAGACATTCTATGAACTTAAAAGAAAATATTTTTGAAACCTGAAATAAGTAGAAACCTTACAGAATACATTTATACTTTCTTTTTGTTATGTAGGCTTACTGGAGAGTTAAATTTGGTTCAATAAAACATTCCTAATCTTGTGTTATTGTTTCCTTTGACAATATTTTTATTTTTAAAGTACACTAGCCAGATATTAAGCCGGCATTATTATATCCTGATGGTTTTACTGTTGTATCATCTCATAACTCCCACACACGTTATTGTTTAACTTTCGAAACCATTGGAACATACATGAGAGTAAATTGAAATAGTTAGTACCAAAGAAAGAAAAAAATCATTTCAGCCACTTTTTGATTGTAATACAAAGAAATCTGACAAAGATCAGGAGTTTGTTGTGTTTTAGCGATTCGTCTAACAATCATTTTTTATCCTCTTTTGAATAACATAAATATTGAAGAAAATTTAATATGCTATTATATTTCCAAGCCACTCATTGTAAATATTTATTGCTATTTTGACTTAATTATTTTAATTTTCTCATTCAAAGTAACAAAAGCTAAACTTGCAATACACATTTTCATTGTTTCCATTTGTGTCTACATAATAAAATCTAGTACAATACAACGGCAGGAATGTTAAAGTATTATGCACGTATCACTTGACTTCTTGTGGAGTCTCTCTTTACATGCCGGTCGGGGTTAGATCTTAAAGCAATGTTTCTGAAACTATTGTAAGCTCTCAAGGCATTCTGAGCTTCAGAACTTCATACTCCTAAAATCTTCAACTTACTATTTCTTTCAGTCAGACGAACGCATGCCAACTAAAATTACAGCCTTGAACAAGAAAAAACGTTAAAAAAAGTTTCTAAGAATTGTAATTGTATCAAATCAGTCATGTCATTAAATTTGCAACATATCTGGACAACAATAATAAATCTGTGCGATTATAAATATTTTAACTATTTATATTTGTTTACCGCTATTTCATGCTTTAACTTGCCCAATATGCTATGATCTTATCATTGAACCAGTTCGGAAATGGTGGGGGGGGGGGGGGAGAAAGAAAGAGATATCCGGGTGAATTTTATCATAATCGTTTATTAAATCATTTATACAAAAGGGGAACGAACTGAATTCGAACTCATGGCTCAAGGCTGCAGAAAGCCAACGTGCTAACCACTCTGCCAGTGAGGGGTGGTGAAGTAGTGAGTAGTGTAAATTTCAAAATTACTTTAAAGTGCTGACCTATAAAGGGGACTAGGCCTATTTCAGTTTATAGTATATAATTTAATCAAGTACAATTTCTTTTCCTTGTTCGAGATACAAAACGAAATAATTAATTAAACTAATTGTTAATTTTTAAAAAGTGATTCTTGTGTAGTCAGCTAAAAGAAATAATTGTTCAAAATTTCAGCTCGATCCGAGATCTGGTGTCAGAGAAATAACGTGTACAAACTTTTTACAAAGCATACAGACAGATAGAGTATGTTGATATAAGCTTTGTAAAACAAAAATGGCACAGAAATATGTGGTGGTGGAAACATAAATATATCTTTATCAGTAGAATTATATAATAGTTAATAACAGATTTCACAATCTATAATGACATTTATAGTTATAGAGTAAAAGGATAAGACCATATCAGTTTATAAATAAAATATTTATTTTCAGTTTCAAAAATGGTGTCTCTTTATTGAAACTTGCAAATGTTTTAATTTTATTTTCTACAAAATAATTTATAAATTTACAAATCTATCCTTTTTAAATGACAATGAGTAATACAGTATTAAAGTGAAAAAAACAACACCAATTTAAAATGAAATAGTTCTGTATAGTACAGCTCTTAGAATGTAATGCTTGTACCTAAACATGTATAGTAGACATTGAACAACCACTGCTAGCATTCAGATATCCATTGATATGTTTTATCTTTGACATACTGCATTAGAGTTTAAATTTCTTGTTTATAATGTACAAATTAGGTGTTTTTTTCAAATCAGTGCATTTAAGGATGATAGTATGATAGGCCAGTCAACAATGATAGTATGATAGGCAAGTCAACAATGAGAGAAAGGCTAGTGAACAATGATAGTATGATAGGCTACTCAACAATACGATAGTATGATAGGCCAACAACCAAGGGAAGCAGAGGCCATGATGCTTTATATCTTCTTTACATTATTAGTTTTCCTTTAAGTTGTTTTAAGCCAGCTATGGTGTTCAGAGGATAATACAAACAAAAGATGCCTAAATATTTTTGAATCAACTATGGTACACACTAAAGAATATTTCTTTGGACAAATATTACTAGCTCTTGTCTTTACCAATACATTATATGAATTCACTCATTAATAGACTACATAACTTTTTGTTGGTGTTATTAGTACAAGAAAACTAATCAACAGACCAACAGACAATTAAAACATTGATACATCCATTAACATTTTTGGTATAATATGTGCTTTTAGATTATTTTTTATTAATGTTCAGAGTAGTATTTGTTTAAGATTCCATTTAATCAGATGTAGGTCACTTTACAATAAAGTTTCAGCAAAATGAAGAGTATGTACTTGATAATTATGGCCTTTAGCATCATTTAAATTTGTTAATGATTAAAAAAATACTTATCTAGCACAAAAACCTGCACTAAAACCAAAATCTATTTTGATTTGGAAACACTTTTATTAAAGATTGTGGTTACATAAAATAAACTTTTACATTCACTTTTAGAAGAGCTTTTCTGTTTATTTAGTTATATAGGTTACAATTGTTTTCTATAGCACAATGAAGAGTGCACAATACATGTAGTTTGAAATTTGGTCAAAATGAGGTAAGGGAGAGAAGATAAAAAGTTATTCTAATGGGAAAAGTTTTTTTCCAATTTGACTGGCCTTCCCTTGTGCAATCATGTGCATTTTTCATTTTGAGATAGAGAGCCTTTAAGTTTGTATGAAGAAATAAAACTTGTGGAAAAAAAAATAGGAATGAAAACAAAGGTTAATTGAATGATACAAGTAAATGCAATTTTATCTTGAAATTTGAACAGGTGAAACTTCAGTAACAGAAACAAAAATTGTGAATTTCATGAAACTAGACTCTTACTATAAAAATAGCTCCAAACACTCAAAATATAATCATTTTCCCCATATATTACAAACAAACAGTACAATATGACAAACATTACCTCAAAAATATTTGAAATCATCAAATATATATAAATTAAGAAAAGTAAAAACCAAGGAGAAACTTATATGATGCTACTAATCTCATCAGCACAATACATTTGGAAAATAGTTTACAATATCAGTATTAGGTATATACTCACAGAAATGTAGTTAATAATTTTATGAAGCAGCGGGACTGATTGTCAATTGAATAAAATGTTTGTTTCGACAAAACCATAAGGAGATATACATAAATGTAAGAACAATTTTTTTTTACTCATACAAATACTGTACATGATTATTATGTTCTTAAAGTTTGTATTAGACCAAAGAAAATCAATTATCAGAAAAGGATAGAACTTACCTGTTATAAATAAAAACTTGTTTATGGCAATAATAATGAGACATTAAAACTTACTATAATTCTCATCCAATCTTTAATTACTTTTAAGAATTATTTTATAATTAATCCTTATACTAAATCTTAGGCTAAACATAATTTCCCTTAAAAAAATCACTCAGATGTTTACTTTTACAAAAATCTTACAAAACTCACAAATAGCTACCTAAATAAGTACTCAAAATGTCTAATATTGATAGTGTCTGAAGGGATTGACCAAAAAAAGAAAATGTAAAAAAATATATATATATGTGTATGTATGTATATATATATTCATACACAAATTAAAATTGAACATGAACTTTGGTTCCCTTATGTTCTAATTATTTAGCTTTTTGGTATCATAAAATATTCAAGTGTAAGTCACCATATATCTACCATATTCAACAGCTTAATGAAGTATTCTTACATCTATCTATTAAATTACCAATAACTGAGGATGTTATTGTAATAAAATGTGAGAACTATTGGATTCTTTCTATGTCCTAGTGTTTTAATATAACTGTGAAAGCAAAATGGAAAGATAATAAAAGCTAAGTGAAACAGTCAAAATAAATTATTAGAAATGGTTTTACTTCAAGTGAGTAGCTCAAGTAATGTGCTTAGATGCAAGAAGTTACCCTGCCAGTGTCAGCAAAGTGTACATTCAAAGTGATTATTCAATGAAACATTAAAGCTAATCCCAACACCCGTAGTATAGGCAGTCAGGTAGTGTAGGCATTCACAATACCAAAGTGTTCAACTTTTTAGCTTTTAAGATTTCCCTTCCAACCCAAAAAAAATAAAAAATAAATTGCAATATCTCTTGCGAAGTTATGCATTTTGTTTATGAAACACAACTGAACAACCTCAGTTATGTCATCAGAAATTCAAAATGTTTCAAATTTGTAATCAGATATCATTTTATGTGAGAGCAACTGGAATGTTTGAACATTGAGTCAGCCCTAATACTGACACTGAGATTCAACATTACTATGTTGATACTTGGAAATAATTTTAAACAAAAGATAAGCAAAAATACATATGACATATTGTCATTTGGTTACAATCTGCTTTTTTTACTAAAACAAGGAGAGCAATGTTATTGAAGATATTTATTTCTCCTATAATACAAAATTTGTAAACAACTTCTGTTCAAGCTGTTTTTATCTTGAAATTTAGCAAATAAGTTTAGGGTAGATAACCAATGTCTGTCACATATAAAATCTAGTTTTAGTAATGTTATCCCCCTCTGATACTTACATTAAAAAAAAATTCAATATTGACAACAAAACTTAATGTTGACAGTTTACAAGATGCATTTTGAGAGTTTAACATTTTTAACTTTCATGTAATATTATGTATACAAAGGCTAATCCTGCAGAGTATGCTTCACAAGACATATATCTTGAACAATAATTATCATACATTTTATATAATGAATAATTCAAATAAAAGAAACAAAATATACCAAACTTCTGATGTTCTGTTGTGAAGTTATCCTCTCTTTATATCATGATACAAAAATAAAAAGTACCTACATTAACAAAACAAAACCATTTCTGACACTACATATCACAAGCATAAATAACCTGAAGGTTTAATCTCAATTTCTGTACAAAATTCTAAAAACATAACTTGTACTTTAGGTTGTAAAGAAGTATTAGATGAAACAAAATAAAAAGAATTAATTAATTAAGTTGATGATATAATGAATTGTAGTATATTTATAATTTATTTCATTTGCATCAGAGTTTCCTAAAGCAACTAAAGTGAGTTCTTAAAGGTACATCAAATAATTATTCTACAATTCAATTAAATTTTTACCCATTTTAATTAACACTTTATGATTACAGAAATCAGAATTGGTAAAGTAATGAAATAAAAAATTACAGAACGGTAAGAAATAAATCTTTCAAATGTAGGAAGTAACCAGACTAATTACAGCTCTTAAATTATTATACAAACCTTAAAACATACATTTCTACATTTGCAAAATTAGCTTTTAAAAGTTTTACAATAGGGCAATGAAATTCTATTTATATATGTATAAACCTATATATTTATTATTATTTTTTACAAAGAACAATAACATGTTATGATAATATCACACCAAGTATAACACAGTAAATAATTCCTTGTATCCGATAACATCACATTGTAGCCAAATTATTGCCTAAACAAAATAGTGGCAACCATTAGATAGTTAAGGCACAACTATTGTGCATAATAAAAGAATGTTGCTTATGGTGCGTTGACACAAGGTACATACAACAAGGATCTCATTCATCATTCAATGTCATAAAACTTATAGAAACAAAAAACACTACCAGAACATGGCCTATATAGTAGGAAGTGTGCATTTTACAAACAAAATAACAACATAAAAATTATGCTTAGGCAACTATTAGATCAAATTATTAATGAACCTCACAGTTTGATTTGTGTAACATTTTGTAAGCAAAAGGTGCTTTTAGAAAACAGAACAGAAATAAAACAGAAAAATACTAAATGAGAAGATATTGCTAAGTACATATATAAAAAATGATCGAAATAATGTGAAAAAAATTTTAACCTAACAAATGCCAACTGTGAACAAGTGCTATAATGTCCCTCTTAAAACTATTCTTGTGGTTTGGGATGAAATTGACATAATATAAATAAACTGTTTGGAAATAAGTGAATTAATATTATGTAACATTGTCTAAATTCAGACAACATGACTTATAACTTATAGCTGAAAGATAGTCTTTGCTTTCAAATAAAAAAAGGATTAAAATACTTATTTTAAGTCTTGGCAAATCTTAACTTATTTTACTGTTTCAAAAGAAAAAACAACAACATTAATTTTAACTTATAAGGTTTGTTAAACATAGAGTTAACTTATACTAAAGTGTAACACTAAAATTAACATACTTTTTTTTTCACAAAAATTATATAGCATGCTTGTAGTGAAACATTTTGTTTTTCGGATCATTCATTTGAAACATACTAAAATATTTATGATAGAAAACTCAGACTGTGAAACAGTTCAATAACTTATTTCTACAAAACATTTTGAATCATGTCAATGAAATATGTTTCTCTGTTTTCATTGCAACTCAAACCTAGGCAGTGGCTTCACAAACATACAAACTAGAAATACAAAATTCATGCAGAATGAAACTTCTTTTGTCTTATCAATAAATCAGCAGTGAATATTCTTTCTGTAATCTTCAAACTCCAGCACATCACAAAAAAAAACCCAGTTTACAACAAAAGTTGAAGTCATTGAAGAAAAGTGTAAGTCAGTCTCAAACAAAGACCATACAATTATGTAGGAAATGTATAAACAGCCCTAACAGATGGGGCCAACATCAAAAATCTTTATCCCATCCAGAGAGGTCATCAGGAGGTGGTATATCTTCATCTTCAGGGTAATCATCAAAGTTAGAAGTGTCTGTAGGAGATTTCACCTGCAGAAAAAACACATAAAATATAAAAATACTTGTTTAAAAATGAGTGAAATTGCTTCAATTACTTTGAATCAATAATGTGAATTAATTTTTTGTAGATCTAGACTTACAATAATAAATTAGTGCCAACAGAAAATATTTCTAATACTTGTTTTTGTTTAACACAACTTTCTTGCTTATAACATAGTCAGTGTGCTATGGGCCAATTAATTTAGTAGATCAGTTGGATAAAGGGGAGGGAGGGATGAGGTATCAGGGAGGTTTCTGTACTGCACTTATTGAAGAAATAAAAAGTTGTTTGAGACTCCAAGATGGAGAGCTGACTTGTTAACCACTGAGCAATCCAAGTACTTATAAAAAAAGATTTATAGCAATTTTAAAAATGTTAACAAACAACCTAGTTCTCTACACAAGGATTATCTCCCCTTTGCTTGGTAGGCCCTACTGTCTCCATATAAAACAAAATTAATTAATTATAACCAATTGATGAACTAATTGGTTGTTTTTTTCCTTTTCTCATGTGTGTTATTGACAACGAAAAATTATGCAAACTTTCACATTGATTAGAGAATGAGTGTGTGAGAGATAGCATGTGCAATATTACACCCAGACAGACAGACTGTATTGTTAAAAGTTTTGTAAAAAGATCTTAAAAATTTAAAGGGTGCTTAACAGTCTATGGATCTTCTGGTATAAATCTTTAATGACGCTTTTAACAAATTTAAAAATGGAAAAAATGTTTGTTTTTTTGTAAAAATAAAAGCATTATTTATTTAAATGAATTTTATCAACTAAATAAATTCTACATGTTTTGAGCAAAAATTTGATTAAAAAAATTCACAACTGTTCTGATCATCTTTCAATAAGGCAAATTTCCTCCAAATAAATAATTTTCTCAACTAGCAACTATTGATCAGTTTCATCTTACTGAAGGAACTATTGGTGCCTTAAGTGTCCTGTTTCTGAGTCCATCCCAGTTAAAACTGTCAAACCACATATGTTTTTGAATTTCACGAATTCCTCCTTTGCCATAGCCAAGTCGTTCCATGGGATTATCACTGCATTGGAAGAGGAGAATAAAAAATGATATCATAACACCAGTTTAAATTTATTTTTTAATATAATACTAAAGTTGTAATATGCTAGACTATACATATTTAGCTGAGAAATAGCTGATTAGCTCATTATTTTCTGGAAAAATAGAAAAAAAAATTTATTTGAGCCTATCTATTAATCTATTTTCAACTTTTTTTGTTTTTTTATGTAATCATTTTATTTCAACATTATTACCGGCATAGTTTTTTAATGAGGCTGGCAGCATTTTTATTCACTTTTCTTGGAATGTCCACAGCATCAATACCCTTTAAAATTAAATTGTAAGTCTTCATTGGGTCTGGTCCAGCAAATGGTGGGCTGAGAAATAAAGAAAATTCGCTCAATAAAAATTATTTAAAAACACTCACCAAATGCTTTTACATGCATACACATTTTTTTATATAGAAAAAACAAGTTAAGCTTAGAGAGATTTCTAAAGCAGAATTATAAACTGTGTGTAATTCATGAATAAATAAACTTACAATCTAAACGATAAGAATGTTTATCAATGTGAAATATTTTCATATTTGTTTAACTTATAAATATTGTCTCACAATCAATCTAAGTGCTAAAGAAAACATCTTTATTAAATGTAAGGGAAAAAAAAAGAAAGGCTTTAATAAAAATTTGTGAAGGACAAGTTACCTGAAATATATTTCTTAAATTAACAAACCAGCAAAAACTTCTAGTTACACAGAAATATCTTTATTGTACCTGCCAGTCAGAAGCTCAAACATAAGGATCCCAAGGGACCAATAATCTGCTGAAATGTCATGACCTTTATTGAGAATTATTTCTGGTGCTACGTATTCTGGAGTTCCACAAAATGTCCATGTCTTTCTGCCATGTCCAACTTTTTTAGCAAACCCAAAGTCTACCTAAATGAAACATGATGACTTTTACAATGCAATTCTAAAATTATATACATTTAACAAAGTATATTTTTAATTTAAAGACATTTCTTAAAAAAATTAAATTGGAATTGTAAATTGAAGTTGCAGTTTGTCTTAGCTTAGCACCAAGAAACCTTTTTGTACTTTTATATGTAAATTCAATTCTCTTTCTTTTCATCAATTCAGTATGCATATTCTAGTATACTTGTCTGGATTTAAAATATTGTTGGTTTTGTGCTCGAGAATGTGTACAAATTTAATAAACATTACAAATATGTTTAATAAAAGAAATAATTTGAAACTCCATGATAGCATTAATATATAATAAAAAATACATATTTGGATTTTGAGTCCAAGTCACAGGTATATCATAAATAAGTAGTGTTTGTTCTAATTTTTAAAATTTCTCTTAAAAACTAGCAGCAAACATCAGAAAGAAGTTTATAGCTATATTCCTATTTTTGTGAGTAAGTTATCTTTTTTTTCTGAACTAGTGTAATGTCTTGAATTTTTTGTTTATTATTCTGTGTACAATTAATGCAGCTAGCTGCAGATATTTCTTTTATTCCTGCAATATTATTATTCTTGTTGCTTGAGGAAAACATGAATTTGAATAATACCTGCAGATTAGAACCATTTATGCGAACAGTTTATACCTGTTACGTACTTATGAATTTATTGATGAAACAAACTAAAATAACAAAAATTTTAGTACTGAAGCTGTATGTAACACTTCAAGAAAGTAATATAATGGTCTTTAAAATGTTAGATATAAAAAAAATCATTGATTAATTATGTGGTTTGGGTGAGACAAGATTCAAATTTCCTACTCATAAAGTACGATGGAATTTACCACAATGTATTGTGTATTCTAGTGACTTGAACTAGTCTCTAGATTTTTTACTTTCAATAAGTCAATATTTTTTTATCATTTTTAAACAACCTAAATAGTATTTTGCTAACAATTAATTCTTTTTTGAGTCTCCAGACTAAAATGTTTTCCAGTCCAAATACATTATGTTATTTAAAATTAATAAAGGTTTTGAAATTCCTATTTCCAGATGCTTTATTTGGTTTGAAATGAGTTCAGATTGGGGAGCTATTGTTTCCTTGTGCTGAGACAAATTATTTACCTAATTTTAAGCATTGTGGTATGCTTTATTTTTTTAACCTTGCTTAGGTTGAGCTGACAAGATTGTTAACAAAATATAATTTGAATATTTCCTTACCAGTTTGATATAGCCAGAGGAATCTAACAATAAATTCTCAGGTTTCAAATCTCTATATACAATGCCCCGACTGTGCAGATAAACAAATGCTTCCACAACACAAGCTGTGTAGAAGCGAGTTGTGTTGTCATCAAAAGATTGTCTGTCAAAAATAAAGTCAAATGCAGAATATATTTAAGACATAATGGTTTTTCAAAAATATTGTCTAATCTAACATATATGCATGACAAAAAACTGGCAATAAGTATCTATATGCCCATGACAAATGTTTCAGTAGTATATTGAAATAATATAGAATGTAACATGCAATAAACATCCAGAGAAACTAGTTAAGGAGTGAAATGATAAAAAGTAGATGATGCAATGATGCTCTCTGAAAGTTACTAAAATATTAAAAATATTGTCTCACTAAAAATAAATTGTAGGTTGTTTATAGTTTGTTTAATAATTTTAATGTTTTGATTCATTAAGATGTAAATTTTAAAACCAAAAACAATATATTAGAAACATATATTTCATATCATATATAAAATATCAGCAAAATGTATAGGAAGTGACATACTTATCTCGTAATACAGTCCAAAGTTCACCACCTAGACAGGCTTCTAGCATCATATAAAGAAACTTCCTATCTTTAAAAGTCTTGTACAGTCTAAAGAAAATTTAAAAAATGTTTTTTTTTTCTTAGAAATATTATAATGCAATACACAGCTAAATTGGAATAAAATTAATTAGATTAGATTAGGTAAGACATACAATTTTGCTCATTAATAAAACTTGTAAATATGATGAATCTTTGGTTTGTAATGTGTAAACCTAATAAAGTACTCAGAAAACATAAATATAAAGGTGCATTTCCTATTTCATATGTTATGTACAATCTATATAAGTTCTTTTTTCCTAATGCTATTAGAGCATGGAACAGGTTGCTAGGAAAGACTTAGTAAACTGTCACATGTATGACTAGGTTGTAGTAAAGTGTAACATGTATGACTAGGTTGATATACTACACACTGGAATGGACCTAAAGATCTTTTTTTTTATTGAATGAATGTCTACAACTTAAAAAATAATATACTGTAATAGATAACATGAAATACCGATGTTTTTTTTCCTCCCTCTGCTGACATTTATTTCAATAACAGATTAGTTACTACATTGACTCTGCGACACCTAGGCGTAATGAAAGTGTGTGGAGTAAAAAAAACAGAAAGTGCATGGCACTTTCACCTATTCAGTACTAGTGGATGTATAATTGTTATAGAAAGTATCTAGGTCTTACTGACCAAGCTAAAAATTGTTTTAAGGGTACAATGGATGATCAATTTGATTATGCGATTCTCAATAAATTCTCAAGTGAACATTCAAAGGCATTGATAATGTTCAGAGAATAGTCAGAATTTTTTAAAATGACCACTAGACACAACCTGTGAACTAAACACAACCTGTGAACTAGACACAGCCTGTGAACTAGACACAACCTGTCAGTTAGACACAATCTGTGAACTAGACACAACCTGTGAACTAGACACAACCTGTGAACTAGACACAACCTGTGAACTAGATACAACATTTGATTTATTAATTCTAAAATTCTATTTAATGACAAATTCATCAATTGAGCACCATCTGTAGACATTAATGGGCGAAAAAAGAAACAAAGAATAAAATAATTGCATGCAAACAACAAAATGCAAACCTTGACTGACTGGATTTAAAAAGTTGTTACAAGTTTGGTGTCAGAAACAAAAAAGAAATTAATTCAATGCATTTTGATCTACAATGTCTTATGTACATTAGGAAATCTAAAACAATGTATAATAATAAAGAAAGAAAAGAGAAAGAAAGA